>JAFBJT010025416.1:18531-31708 GCA_016785325.1 Chascanopsetta lugubris | reverse complement strand
TTTATGAGCACATACACCCGTGAGTCAACCTGTTCAACCATGAACACTATGAAGAGGAAACGGAGAAACTGGCTATTCCATGCTCATCTTGAATGCCTCACTGGGACTGCAACAACAAACTAGAAATACAACATCAAGAAAGTCGAGGACAGGCATGCCAGCTTCCGCTCATCCCAGTATTAAAGTAAATATGGTCTTAATTGAAAATGCATTGCCGATGTTGTTGATTTTTTGTGGGATGAGCAGTTTATATGTAGAGATGCTCATGCTTGTCGTAAAAGTGGCTCTCCCCTTGACTTTGGGGGAACCACTCAATAACGAGATATTCCTTTGATCTGATACAGTGCTACTGATTTGTGGGAGGGCCTCTTTAAGGAGTCTGGTTGTTATAGGGTGCAACTGACATGTGGTTGATTTGGAGGAGGAGACCAGTGAGGTCAGCTCAGAAAGGTTGATGGAAGTAAACTGGTCGAAAGATATAATATAAAATATAATAATAACAACAACAATAATAATAATAATAATAACAATAAAATAATAATAACAAAAATAGTAACAATAATGATAATAATTAATAATAATAATGAATGATGATGATGATGATAATAACCAAGACATAAACTCTAAGTCTAGCTGCTGAAGGAAAATGTGTTAAATGAAGGATATGCTGGGCTTTTTTGAACTGTAAATTCTTAAATATCCAGGATATAAATCAAGGATGATTAAAAAATAGTGGCCCTGATCTCTGTGACATTTCAGGACAAGAGGAACGCAACGAAGAAGTACAAGGACGTGTTCACGGAGCTGAGCATCGTCAGAGCCAGAGCGGACAGAGAGTTGGAGGAGCTGAGAGAGAACCTGAGGCTGGCTCACGGAGCTCTGGACCGGACGTCACCTTCGCTGTAACTAACAGGAAGTTGAGTCTTCCACCACCACACTGTGTCAGCCACCACTATACCAAGTATTTTACACTGTCTGTGATTCAATATTTCGATATTTAAATCTTGGATTTTCATAAAATGCTTGTTTGCCATATATGTTGTGTATATAGTATTGTATCTGTACAGCCATGTTTTTTTTATTGTAATCTGCACAGTTGCATGTTTAGATGTCGTTTCCCAGCCTCTCATCACTGCTGTACGTTTCCTCATTTTAATATTCTACATTAATTCAGTACTTTTTCCTGCAGATAACTTTGTTTCACACATATTTAATTTATATTTCTTTCACTTCAGTGTTGTTTAATTAAATGTTGTATTAAATGAACTGGGCAGGTTGCTCCAAAAACGTGTCTGTGGTTGTATGTTGTATGTTGTTGTTTGTCATTGTGTCACACATCTCATCACCATGGCGGCTACAGTCACATAGTCTCATAGTTCAGGCTGTGTTCGGTATTCAATTCACTGAAGGGATTCCTGTGAGGGAATGATGGGTAAAGACTGAAATAAATATATATTTCTATTTTTTCTACATGATTTTTATGTCGTGTTATATATGAAACCCTTCTCAATAATATCAAAACTAAAATTGATGGGTTATTTATGGGTGTAAATCACAAGAATAAAGACACCAGCTCAAGAAGAGGATATTATCAAGTCAGTCTGTTTACATTTGAATTACATTTTCTATACAAATTGCTCACAAATATTTCCATAAGATATATACATATTTTTACGTATATATGGTATATATTGTTTATTATTTTTATTATGGTTATCATTATTATTATTGTTATTGTTGTTGTTGTTATTATTATTATTATTGTTATTATCATTCATATTATTGTTGATATTATTATTGCTATCATTATTATTGTTGTTTTTGGTGTTGTTATTATTATGATTATCATTGTTGTTATTATCATCATTATTATTATTATTATTATTATTATCCATATCTACATACATTTATAAATACATTCATCTTTTTAATCTACATTTCATCTTTTTTGTTTTTTTTTATTCAATACCATGAATTGAAGACTGAAAAAATGTGGGTTGAAGCGGCCATGTCCTGCTAGTTAACCATCCTGTCCAGCAGGTGGCGGTAACGGTTACTAATCTGATCTGTTTGCCCATCGACGTTTAACGCCACACGAAGAAGAACAAAAAAAAGAAAGATGGTGGCATGGTAGATGTGTTTTTCTAACGAGAGTGATTTTTGATGTGAAAACATCAGCGTCTGTTTTTGTTTTATGCCAAAAAGGTCAGTAAGGGGAAGGCGCGTCCGCCGGTGACCGCCTCCTGTCCGGCCTGCTCCCGACGTAAGTCCTTTGCACACGGCTCCTCTTTCATCCTTTTTATGCCGAGCCTCAACAAGCTAGGTTAGCTAGCTAGCTAAGCTAGCCGAAAAGCTGCTACCATCACATCAAATGCATGCGAATTTTTACGATTCGGGTGTGTCTTACAGTTTTACAAAAGTTAACCACCAATGATGCTAAGTACGCGGTCATGACGCGTTTTATTTCAGTTGCAAATTGCGTCAGTTTCAAATTTATCCACACAAGAAAACCTGGTGTTGCTCAGCCAGTATCAGCTGATGGAGCTGAGACATGGAGGTGTCCACACAATTATGTGGAAGAGAAGCTGCTCTAGTATAATATTCTTGTTTATTCTATTTGCATATGATGCTGTACAATTAGTTTAATATCGTAACGAGAAATAGATTATCGAAATTGATCTCAATTTAAGAATAGGCTTAGTAAATTCTCATTAAACCCCATGATCTTATCTTAATCGTTGATTAAATCTGCTGTTTTTAAGATTTTATCCCTTCTCAAAAATATCACAAAACAATGACATACTGACATTTTTAATGAATTCATAATCACCTGTATGTTTTTTCTTCATTGCCCTTAAAGGTGCAGTGTGTCACTATGTCTGTAGAAATAGAATTACAATACAATTATATACAGACAATCATACAAATGTATAATCACCTGAATGTATGACTTGTTTTTCACATTACCCTTAAATGAGCCTTTTAATGTCTATTTACATCAGGAGGGGCTCCTCCCTATGGGCGCTGTCATGTTTTTACAAAAGGCCAGAGTGGACATACTCAAAGCATCTTTTGAGCTTTAAAGGTGCAGTTTGTAAGATGGTGGTGAATTTCGTCACTTCTAAAAATATTACAAAGCAATTATATATTGACATTTTCATGAATTTGTAATCACCTATATTTTTTTTCCCTCCTTTACCCTTAAATTAGCCTTTTAATGTATATTTACATGATTAGTGGGTCCTCTCTATGGGGGCCGCCATGTTGTTACAGTAGCCCAGAGTGGACGTATTAAGCATCTTTTGAACTTTAATGACAACTGAAGTCTAACATAGATAGACCAACATAGGGTGAGGTGATGGATGCAACTTCACCACTAGATATCACCAAACATTGCACGTATCAACATTTTTACTCTCACAATAATTCTCCCTTTTCTCTCTGCTAGGTTTGCCCCTGGATTAATTTTTTTCCTAATGTGGTGCCTTCCCCATCACTTCAGCCTTCTGGTCCGACTGACTGCACAACCTCTTCCTCTGCTGCCTCCTCTTCCCCAAGCAGAGTAGGATAGATTACTAGAAGCCCCCATTTCCGCTCTTCCTCCTTATCTCTTTCCTCCGCTTATTCATCTGATCAGTCATCACCCTTGTCTACAGCTTCCTCTGTCCGTGCCAATTTGTCTTCATCAGAATCATGTAAAAGATCAGACCCAGTGGACAGAGGTGGCAAAGCTTCACCAGCACTGACTCAACTCCATCTACATTGGCCTTAAAACATTGATACATCAAGTAAATTTTCTTAGGAAAATTCCAAGTAGAGAGATATGTATGATCCTTTCCACCCAACAACTGGAGACAAGGACATAATGATGAAGGGAGAGAGTGAAGATGGGGAGAAATATGACCCCTTTGACCCCACTGGTTCGCCGCTGTCAAATCCTGACGATGGGAGTGGCAAATTGAGAATGGTCAGTAGAGCAGATTCCATGGAAGATGAGAAGCAGAATGACAAAGAATGCCCGGATTCCACCGACACTGTGGTCGATCGGCAAAGTCCCTTTCTGGTCAGTTTGAAAAAGAAAGGAGAGGAGAGGGAGCTCACCGACTCTGATCACTCCGACATAGAAGAAGGGGAGATAGTCGGGGCTGTAGACAGAGGTCAGGGTAGAAAGAGAGCAGGAGGACCAGTAATTCATTTGAATTCGCCCAATGTCTCTTTCTTTGGGCCAAAGCCGGAGCGAATCCTCCGGGTATTGGACGGGGATGGCTTTGTGTCTGTGTGTGCGGAGGGAAGCTGGGAGGTCGACCCTGAGGAAGAGCCTGTAGTGGAAGTGGAGGACCTGAGAAGGAAGCTGGTGAGCCGGCGAAAGGAAAGATACAGCATGTCCTTCCCCGCTTCCTCCCCTCTTTCTTCTTTGCATCCGCCTTCCCCCTCCAATCCTCCGCCCTCTGCATCCTCCACATCCCCTCTCACACTTCCGGTAGAGCAAGATACTAAGAACCACAAATCATCCGTAAACTCTAAAGACAAAGAGAGGCAGAAAAGCAAAGATAGGAAAGCTGGGAAGAAGGAGGAGAGGCGAAGGAAGAAAAGGAAGGAAAGGGTGGGAGGGCAGGAGGGGAGCAAGGAGAAGGAGCGAGGGCACAAGACCGGGAAGGAGGTGAAGGGAAGTAGGAGCAGCAGCCATAAGAGGAAGAAGAGGCAGCACAGCAGCCCAGTGACCTCGCCGTCATGCAATCTGGACCGAAGGCCCCACATAAGACAATCTTTTTCATCGTATGAAAGACACCGAGACAGAAAAGAAGTGAAAGAGAGGGATACGGTGAGAGATGTGGAGAAAAAAAAGGAAGGAAGATCGATAGAGAGGAAAAAGGAGAGGGCGCAAAATCCTGCCAGTAGCCATAGAAGAGAGGAGGAAGACTCGAGAAAGGAGAGAGAGAGGAAGGAGAGGCACAGCTCGAGTAGCAGAGAGATTTCAAAAAGGTCCAACAGATGCAGGGAGAAGAGGGACGGCGAAAGAGAGAGGCAGCGGGACAGGAACTGGGGGCGCGACGGCCGCCCCGTGGTGCCGCCGTCGATTCAAGACCTGAACGGATCCGACCTCTTTGCCATCAAGAGAACCATCACGGTCACCACCACGACCACCACCACCACTGTGCCCGGCTCGCCGAGACTGCCCCCGACCTCTCCTTGTTGGTCTAAACAGGACGCCGACAAGCCTCGCAACAGGAAGAAAAAAAGAAAATGGCACTCGACTTGCGAGGAGAAGAAAGATCAAGAAAAGAGCAGAAGAAAAGATGGGGGCTCCGCCAAGTCCAGTAAAGAAACGGGTCGCAGCCGGAAAGGAAAGCTTCAGTCCAAAGTTTCCGTGTTGGTCCGGGAGGGCGTCAGCAGCACGACCGACACTTCAGTCGGGTCCGGAAAACTTGGCATGGACCTACTAGGCACTGGACCCACCGGCGGGGGTGCTGGGGGTGCCGTGGTCGGTGGCTCCATCGCGGTAGTCTTCTGCCGAGACAATGAGAGCAGATCTCCGTTTCTCAAACCCTGCTCGGAGCTGTCGTCTCTCGGTGGTCGCGGAAAAGACTTGACCGGTAAAGTTAAGAAAAGTAGTCTCGCCGCCACGGCGTCCTCCTTCACAAGTCCTGCGGGGCTCAAATCTAAGAAAGCAAAGGCCAGTTCCATCACCTCCACGTCCTCCTCTTCCGCCTCCTCCCCGTCGTCGTCCCTTGTCACCAAGCACTGCCGCCGTGTGGCAAAGAAGACGAGAGATAAGAGCGGGGCTTCTGGGTTGACCGGAAACTGCAGCCAGTCAAACACCACGTCCGAGGGCTGGGGCGAGGTGTCTCTAGACACTCTCTCGACGGTCGAAGACGGGAGCAAGTCGGCCAGTCCACACACGGATCAAATCTGCCCGCCGCCCTGCTCCTCCTCCTCCTCCTCTTCCTCCTCCTCCACTAGCGTGATTCCGCCCTCGTCCTCACCGCAACACACTCCACCGGTCTCGATCGCTCCCGTGCAGGATATAGGAGATTCTTCGCCAGACTCTCAGACGGTCGACAGCAGCTGCAAGACGCCGGACCCACCTTTCCAAGGCGACGATAGTCCAAACCAGTCCAGCCCCATACTCCCGCAATCCAGTCCGTTGGGTTTGTCTACACCACAGAGTGCCGCCGGCCTCGGCAACACCTCGTCGACCCCCACAGCCAAGCCACCTCCCCTCGACGATGCACCCAAAACTCTGCTCTCGCCGTCTTGCTCATCCTCTTCAGCCAACTGTGGACTCGCTTCCCTCTCCATGCCGCTGTCTTCAACAGAGCCCTCCTCCTCTGTGTCCTCATCATCGGCTAGTAAGCCCGCTCTTCCTCAACCTCCACCTGCACCCGCCCTCCCCTGGAGTCTGCAGACCGGAGTGGACTGCGCCACCGGAGGAGTCTTGGCATGTAAGTATGCTTAACAGATGTACAGAAGTCAGTCATGTTATTTATAGGGCTGTGACTTATTCCGTAACCTTCTAAAAATGCCGTGTGTAAGATTTGGGTCATTTATGTCACTTCTAAAAAATATAACAAATCATTTACATGCTGACATTTTCATGTATTTATAATCCTGCCATGTTTTTGCTGTAGTAAAAGTGGATGTTCTAAACATCTTTTGAGTTTTAATGACAAATGAAGACTTCCATGGGTTCTCCTGCATGCTCGGAAGGTTGAGGGTGAGGTGATGGATGCAACATGCAACTTCACCTCTAGAGGTCACCAAATCTTACACACTGCACCTTTAAGCTTCAGATGTTTTCACAGTTCAGATGATTTTTATTCCTATAACGTTCACTTTTTTAAAAACTGGCAGCTTAATTAAAAAAAATGTATGCATATAATAACATATGACATAGAAAAAATGTATAGTTTTGTTTTTTCATATTGCTTCACTCTAGCAACTTGAAGGTGCAGTGTGTGACAATATAGTGTGTACATTTTGGTGACCTCTAGAGGTGAAGTTGCATGTTGTATCCCAGGGCTCTCCCTAAACAATGACGCTGCGCCACTGTACCACAGTCGTACCGCCATCGTACCAATTTTCGAATTGAAAATTACATTTAGGGTGTTATACATCAATCCGTGCACACAGACACACACACAGACACGAGTGTGCTCGTTCACGTGAAGATTGGGAGCGGACTGAGAGCCCACGTCAGAAAGTACAAATCAACAACGCACAGCAAGTGCATTGTATCCATCACCATTAATTCTGAATATAAAAGTTCAGTGTGGCCTCTCATTTTGGGACGAAGTCCCACCTCCAGCATGTTCTCCTTAGGTGCATACCACTGTGATGTGGCGCTTCCATCCCTGGTGAAACGTGTGCTTCGTTGTTATATAAACTTCCGCTGAAATAATAATAGAATAGAATCGAATAATATATTCCTTTTACCTAGTGACGGCTTTACTCTTCAAAATGGAAGAGGCCAATTTCGCCAGTCGAGCCAAGGCACAAGAGTTCATTCAAGCAACCAGCCAGGTGAGAGCGGTCGCATATGCATTGAATATTAATTTGAAGATGAATTGTCAGTAGTATTTAGATTTATTGTGGTAAATAGTAGTTTGAGATAATTCTTTGTCTTTTCAACAGATTCTCTCACAGGCCAATCAGAGTCAGTCACAGCAACTTGCTCCTCCCTCCTCGGCAGTTGCCTCCTCACAGATCCCCCCTCCTCCCTCTTTACCTCCACATCCCGAGTTGAGCCCGACCCAGTTCATACTCCACAGCTCCCTGCCACTGGTTGGCTGCTCCAAAACCCCACCCACTCACCTACACCCTTCGATAGGTGGTGGATGTTTTCAGGCTCCGCCCACAATTATGCCTGGAGGTCAGTCCGGTCTGAGCGGGACCTCGGGTGACACTGCTTGGGACAATGCAAGTAAAGACCCTGATAAGGTAAGGATGAGCTGTTCTCTGACCAGAAGGTCAGGGGTTCGATTCCCGAGATCTGTTCTCATTGTACATTAGGTATATTTTGTTTCTGATAGGCCCTTGAGATAATTTAATAATTTATTCCTATTTAAAGGATAAGATTCTCTTAGGGGTTTATAGTCGTATGCCAATCGGGGTGCACAATTAAGGATATCTCACATTTAAACTGGATTCAGATTTTGGGGTCAGAATTAATTCTAAAATCAATTCTCGATTTTAAATTCATTCATGTCTCAAAATGAATGTATTTTCTGATTCAAGCCCAGTTCCCAATTTGATACATGAGGTAGATGTGATTCTATATTGTTGTTTGTGCATTTTTTTAAATCTGACAGACTAGTCTCAAGTAATAAAACAAAATATTTATAGTTTTATAAAGTATTTTCAAGCAACAAGAAAATGTGGCACATATATATAAACACATAAATTAAACGTTGAAACTGGGCACATTTTGAATCAATGTCATACTAAGATGGTTTTCTTCACTTTTTGAGCTAAAGACACTCAGACTGATCGAACCTGCATAAAATGACCTAAACATGTTTGAGCAATCAAACAAAGACGGTGGCAGCTTCAGCAGGAGCAGCAAAGTCCGCTGCTCCCAACACACTGCTCCAGTGACGACACTGGAGCAGTGTGTGTGTGTGTGTGTCTCCACTAGAGGATGTCAGTCAAACAGCGGCACTCTCCAACCTAACTATAGGGCTCGAAAGGGCACGTGATCTCATAATGCATTGTGGGCCGCCAGCGCCAATTTAGCAGGCAACAGGCTTTGTTTACATTGCAGAGTTAGAGACGGTGCTGCAGAGGTAAAGGCACAAACACAGGGATAAATGGACCTTACGAAACATAAAGGCGATGGACCGAACCGAAACAAGCTGGACCCAGTTCCAAAGGCACGGTATCTAAAAAAAAAGAGGAAAATCGGTGGAATTGATCCAATATGAGCACAGCGGCTGGACAAGAGATTTAAATGACCTGAGCTGGGCTTGTCCTCTATATCGTCAATGAAGTTAGTTATTACACCGGCGAACAATTTAGTCTTTACGGGCTCATGGACTAATGAACTTTGTTGGTTGGTGCAAGACCTCCGAATTTTCCATGTTAAAGAGAAGACCGTCGTCATTTCCGAGGTAAACAACACACTTTTGCTAACGTGTCATAGCACAGTGGGACTTTGAACCAAGCAGTCTAATATCTTTATCTGTAATCATTTTAATTTCTTTTTTTTTTGCGCTCATCCCCCTTGAAACTACAGAAATTATGTGTGAAATGCGGTAACACAGGTCACCAATCCAAGCTGCAAGAATTGGGAGTTCTCGCAACTTGTTCTTGCAACATGATCCGGGCAGAACTTATTTCTTGTATGGTCTCTGAGAACTTTCACGTGATTGGTCAGAAATTTGAAAAGGGCGTTGAGGTGTGAGTCTGTGTGTGTGTGTGTGTGTGTGTGTGTGTGTGTGTGTGTGTGTGTGTGTGTGTGTGTGTGTGCCCATGGTGGCAGCTCCAATCCCCGGGGCAGTGCGTCGGCATCCCATGGCTTCGTCCCTCCGCGTCCGACTCCTCAGGCAGGCGGCCGAGGCGCGGGGGCGCGGGGGCCTTAGGGACCGGCCGTTGCTCCTGCCGCCTCTCCTCCAACCAATCCGTCCGGAGGAGAGGCGGCAGGAGCGGTGGCCGGTCCCTAAGGCCCTCGCGCCCCCGCGCCTCGGCCGCCTGCCTGAGGGGTCGGACGCGGAGGGACGTAGCCATGGGATGCCGACGCACTCCCTCCACCTCCATCCATTAGCGCATCCACCCACCCATCCGCCCGGCACTCCGACTTCTTGTGAAGGATGTTATGTCCTGGCCAATAAGAACTTTGTTCTTGTTCTCGTTGCCCTGGGAGTGAGAACACAGTTCTTGGTTTCTTGAGTATGTAATGGCCTTAATAGAGGATTGGCCTGATTGTCAGCATGTGGCTCTGCAATTACACCTCTGATCCAATAGCAGCTGAAGACTGTGATTATTGTATTATTAATGCAACGTTTGAAGAGGAAAATTGGGGGTGCAGGCTCTATTACGTACACCCCTAAGCTCTGGAATTCACTACCTCTCGATATCAGGGAAGCCAACTCGACAGATATTTTCAAAAGTTAGCTAAAAACATATCTGTTCACATTCGCCTTTAATTAGCTTTCAAATAGTCTTGCCTGGCACCATTTTATAATAACTTGTTATACTACTGATCATTTTTACTACTGTTTTACTGCTGTTTCATTTATGTTTATTGTTAAATCGGCTGCAAACACCATAGATTTCAGAGCTGTGGACTGAGTCGTGGTCGAAACCTCCCAACAGGATAGATCTTAAGTTTGCGTGTGTTTCTCAGGAAAAGCTGGGCTGGATTTTTCTGTCCGGTCAGAGGGGACAGTGTGTGAGCCTTCCACCTTGAGAAGACGTTCTGGGCATTTTTAAAAGATATTTGTCAGTGGATGAGCAAGAGCAGCTGTCTGACCTCTTTTCCAGGAGGGGTCTGCACCTCAGTTCCTCTGAGTGTGGTGTGCGCGCAGGAACAGATCATCCTTAAAGGTGACTGTTATTAAAGAGAACAGCCAACCCTGTTTATGAAACCCGAGCCCAAATCTCCAACCAGAGCCAGAGACAAGAGGTCCAAGCCAAAATGGGCGGAGCAGGTTTAAACTTAGCCTAGCTTCAAAATTGTGTTCTTCTGTATAGTTATTTTATCTCCTTAACATCTGTCACATTTCGAAATGCTCTTATGTTCCTTTTAATGCTCCTTCTTTGATTGTAAAGCACTTTGGCTGCAATGTTTGTATGAAATGCCGTGCTATTGAAATAAAGTTTGTTATTATTATATTAACTTTTTTTTTTTTCAATTATCCAGTACCTGAAGAAACTGCATACCCAGGAGAGGGCTGTGGAGGAGGTGAAGCTGGCCATCAAACCTTATTATCAACGCAAAGACATCAACAAGGACGAGTACAAAGACATCCTTAGGAAAGCCGTGCATAAGGTCAGCGTCCAATCACAGATCCCCACACACCATCGGTGCAAGAATACACCCATCTGTAAAGTGTGTGTCATAGTGTACAACTTATTTATTGTACTTTGAATTAGTTCACTATAGTCAGATCGATGGTAGGATGTTCACCTTCTCGGTGGCGTAGTTCGAACATGAGATAGTACAGAATATCACACAAAGAAAACAAGTTTAATGATGAACAAAGGTGATCAGCAGGTGGCGACCCTCTTTTTTGCCAGTCAAAGTCTAGACCCGCAACCCACTGAAAATGGGTCCACGTTTGGGTCGCCACCCACCAGTTGAGAATCACTGTACTAGATTAAAGGATTGTTTCAAATGTCTGGACAAGCAGAAGTGAGACTGTGCTAGAACCATTAGTCTGTTAGCGATAGATAGATAGATACATGGATGGATGGATGGATGGATGGATGGATGGATAGATGGATGACAACTGGGCTAGCATAGGTTCTCCTGCAGGCTCAGAATGGTGAGGTGAGGTGAGGAACATGGGTCTTCACCTCCAGATGTCACCAAATCGTACACACTGCACCTTCAACGTGTCTCTGAAATTTAAAAATGACTCTGTCCCACAGATCTGCCACAGCCGTACGGGAGAAATCAACCCGGTCAAAGTCAGCAACCTCGTGAAGCTGTATGTCCAACGCTACAAATATTTCCGTAAACATGGGCGCAAAATGGAGGACGAAGAGAGGGGCGACAGGGAACCTGGAGCACTACACTCATTGGACTAAACGGAGACTTTGAAACTGAATTTCCTCCACCACCACTTCTTGCTGGAGACCTGAGGGATTGCTGTCGATTTGTAATGCTTCAGTAGCTTCTTTATTCTTTCAGTGTGTTCAGCCAGACACTGTGTGATTCCATATTTTCATGGTACGTAGGTGCATCCCGTGTTAAAGGTGCAGTGTGTACGATTTCGGCCATTTTTGTCACTTCTCAAAATATTACAAAGCTGTTACATACTGAGATTTTCTTGGATTCGTAATTGCCTAAATGTTTTATTTTTTCTCCATTAACCTTGAATGAGCCCATTAATATATATTTACATGAGGAGCGTGTCCTCTCTACGGGGACAGCCATTTATTTTTAGCCAGAGTGGACATAAACATCTTTTGAGTTTTAATGACAACTGAAGTCAACCATAGGTTCTCCTGCTGCAGAGTGAGGGTGAGGTCATGAATTCAAAATGCGACTTCACCTCTAAATGTCACCAAATCTTACACACTGCACCTTTAAAGTCACACTGGTTTCCAACTTGACTCTGACGAAGGAGTACAAGATGCAGTTCTTACAGCAAAGTACTTGGGAGTGTAGGCATTGATCAGTTTACAGTATAATAGCCTCAAGTGTCATTTTCCTTATTTCTGCAAATCAGCCTCATCACCACTCATTCTAATGCACTTTGCAACAACAGTAGAATGGAGCCGGTTGGGACGAGCAATCTTTATCATGAGATGACTCGTGTTAAAGGTGCAGTGTGCAAGATTTCCAGTCAATTTCTGTCACTTCTTTTTGTTACAAAACAATTATATACTGAGATTAGTACAAATGTGTAATCACCTCAATAGATGACATGCTTTTTACATAACCCTAAAATGAGCCCATTCATGTATATTTACATCAGGAGTGGGTCCTCTCTATGGGGGCCACCTATATGTGTATATATATATATATATCTGCAGACAAGAGCTTGTTAAAGATTCATTAGTATCAGACTGAGGTGCAGAGATGTCAGGTGTTGTATTGCAAAACGTTGCCTCTCATATTCTCTTGATACGACATGAACCAATGTTGTCATACTACGAGGTGAGAACATCAGTCCTGCTCTCTCTTGATATTATCTGATGTGCCTCTAACCTTCTCCAGACATGTTAGATGAAATGAGCCATGAGTCATAATAGTTGCCAGGAGGAGGGAACCTCGTTCGTCAAATCCATAACCTGGACTTGACACCGACGGTACTGACGCATCAGAAACTCCCTGACCCAGAAAGCTAATTACCTGCTTTTGAGAGGCGGTGTCCAGGTAGTGGACATGGATAGTGGAGTTTGAATTATTTACGTGCTCTATCAGACGCTGTGTCAGGCACAGGCCCGGAGAGTGAATACAAAGCTGACATCGCCCTGATAGGCAGGCGGCTGGTCCTCTCCTCCCTCTCCT
>JAFBJT010025411.1:43742-78261 GCA_016785325.1 Chascanopsetta lugubris | reverse complement strand
CCTCATGGACATGGCCAGTAGTGTCTGTGCAGTGGACTTGTCGAGCACTAACTTCATTCTATCACTGCTCGTCTCCTTTAGGACCCACACCAGCAGCACCTAAGGAGGAGCCAAAGGCCCCAGTGAAACCTAAACCGAAATCCGATGGTTTGTAGCCTCTCACTCCCTCAAGTGATGTTACGCTGCAGGGACTGTCTCATTTTGTGCAGGAGGGAACAAAGTCTTTGATGTGATATGAGATCACGATTCTAGAAGTTTGCCCAGTTGTTAAGGGTGCAGTGTGTAAGGTTCCGCCCATTTTTCTCACTTCTAAACATGTTACAAAACAACCACAGATTGACATTTTCAGTCTGTCCGGCTTCCCTTTGCTCTCCACATACCCTGGACCTGCAGTTTAAGCTGTTGTTGTATGCACTGGTGGTACCATGCGTCACTGAATGAAAAATGTAGCCTTTAAATCTTCTAGAAATGACCCTTGGTTCGTACTATTTTGTCTAATATCACACCTGTGTGTGCCTCTGTGTTCTAGATGGCTTCGGTTTTGATCTGTCAGACGCCCTGGGCCCAGGTAAAGCTGTCACGTGACAATATCATGAAATAAACGTTCAGTCATAGCTACACCGCCACATACCCCACACATCCTACTTGGCAGCATGGCATTTCAAATGCAGAGCTCAGAGGCTGAAATGAGTCCTCGCGCAGTTCGCTTTCATAAGCTCAGACACGAACCTCCTTAACCACCGTGATCCTCTGATGATAATGTGCCGTGTTTGCGCACACAGACACCGACCCCAAGACCGACAAACCTGCTGTTCACAAACCAGAGAGCGGAGGAGGTAAGTCTCATTCACACCGCACACCAGTCCACGTGCTTCAGTCTGTCCTGCTTCCCTTTGCTCTCCACATACCCTGGACCTTTAAGACGCAGTAGCACCAGGTGAAATCTGCAGTTTAAGCTGTTGTTGTATCGACTGGTGGTACGATGCGTCACTGTCATCAGAAAAAATGTAGCCTTTAAATCTTCTAGACATGACCCCTGGTTCGTACTATTTTGTCTAATATCACACCTGTGTGTGCCTCTGTGTTCTAGATGGCTTCGGTTTTGATCTGTCAGACGCCCTGGGCCCAGGTAAAGCTGTCACGTGACAATATCATGAAACAAAGGTTCAGTCCGAGCTACACCGTCACATACCCCACACATCCTGCAAGAGATGCGATTGCCCTACTTGGCAGCATGGCATTTCAAATGCGGAGCTCAGAGGAGGAAATGAGTCCTCGCGCAGTTCGCTTTCATAACCTTAGACACAAACCTCCTTAACCACCGTGATCCTCTGGTGATAATGTGCCGTGTTTGCGCACACAGACACCGACCCCAAGCCCGACAAACCTGCTGTTCACAAACCAGAGAGCGGAGGAGGTAAGCCTTCACAAAGCTCCGCTCATTGATAATGTGATGTCATGCTTTTTCTCCAAATATGTCCACGTGTATATGATAGATAAAATACCAAATGACAACAGGCGCCTCCCAGCGTCATAACGACATGTATTGTTTATTCTTTACAGGTGGCGGGAAATTAGACGATTCTGACTTGTTCGATCTCGCCGGGGGCGATTACAAGCCCGAAGGAGGAAACTCGGGAGGTAAGGATTGATGGCGCATGCGTGATTTGTTCTCGCATCCCGATTCCAATTCTGGTCATATGAGACTGACGTGTTAGTGTGGATGTGGATAACTGAATTCTAGCGGATAACTGGTGTCAGCTTGTTGGTGTTTACACCTGCAATAATGCAGGCAGGCATCTTCCTCAAGAGGATCCATTGTGTTTTTAGAACACATTTGTAAGATCCATTGTATTGTTGCTGAGCATATTTTTTTTTGTATATATTCTGTTAAATGTCCCCAAAGAGGAGACTTTATTTCTGTCTTACTGTGTGATGTCACACACGGGGACACCCAGGTCTCCACCCCTGCTGGACATGCAGCGTCACTGCGTATGATTCAGCCAAGCTGACTAATGCAAAACAAAGATCCTGAGAATGTTTGTTGTCATAGTAACAAGTAACATTGCGATGTGGTTAACTATAGAAAAGGGGAAGCGCATCCATATGGTTATATCCTGTTTTTGATTCAGCTTGCACATTGCCTATCATCAAAGGTAACACTGTCACCCAAATCTTGCACACTGGACCTTTAAAAGGAAAACAAAGGCACACGAGCCACTTTCAAATCACCAGCACAGACTCTGCTTGTTCTTGTGTTGGATCTGGTCTTTGTGTCTCTGCGCTGCTGGTTAGTCCGAGTGAGGAGGGGAATCAACTCTTCTGCCAGAGAATGAAAAGAGAAAAATAGCCACAGGATAATTAGAACCACATGACCGGCCTCCACACTGAATACACGGAGCAGCAGCTACAGCAACGTGTCATCACTGCAGAGCTTCTCAGGAGCAGTACTCATGCTGAATAACACACTTCTCCTCTCTGTTTGCATTCAGGCCGTGGAGTGGACCCTGGCCACAATCCTCAAGGTAGGTCCTTCCCCTTCCTGCCCTCCATGATCAGTTGAATGTCTTATTTTTTTTTTTTTTAAATCCGTGACTAATTCTCGGTCCGTGCTCTTTGCAGATGACCAACCTCAAGGTAAATCCATCTCTGATCTTGTACTTCCTGTCTTTGTGAACGCATGCTCTCTCCGTGTCAGTGTCACCGTCATGTCCTCACTGTTCACCGCTGCTCTGCTCTGGGGGTGAACTTGGGAATCTCACCATTTCCTGTAGGGAAGGTTGAGGCTAACGCTCATGTTACCGTTTGTTTTTGTCCTTGTGGCTTCTGGAAGCACTTTTCCCTGTGTCGGACTCAGAGCCACATTCGTTGACTCTTCGCCTAACAAACACGGTGACTTTGATTGGCCGTTGGTCAGAGCTTCATCACAGCACCCCTGGTCTGGTTCCTCTGGCTAAAACGATACAACTGCGTGTCGTTGCAGATCCAGACGTCCCGTGGGGCCAAATCCTGAAGATGCTTAGTGCTAACATTCCAGAGGAATTCTATATATGGATGTACAACTTAAAGCAAAGCTTACTGCCTCTCGTAGAGAGGTTCATGAATCTGCTGCAAGCTATGCCATGAGCCACTGTGCCATGGGTTCTCCCACTGGCCTTTAGGTCTGAGCTTTGCCTTCCATCAGTGGTTTACAAATGTGTGTGGGACTAGATGTTGGCAAAAAAAAACGGTGTATGTTAGGGTACTGGAAAAGTCTGAAGAGGTGAAGAGGTAGCTATATTTACATTTACAAAATGTCCAAAATACAGAATTGGAGGTTGCAAATGTACTTTACCCCCATACCTTGCTTGGAGGTAAAGTAATCCAATCAAGTGATCGATAAGAATGAACCAATTTGACATATGCAGAGTTGTTACGTTTACCAGAAAGGGCAGAAAAAGACATTTTATTTTTCCATCTGTGTTGTAAGCAAATGTTAACCGTGCAGGAAGTGGACGGTGCACGAAGCCTTTTGATCTCATTTGAAAATAAAGGGCAGATTGAATATGTCAGAACTGCCTGCAGCGATTTTATTCTGAAAAATTCTCCCTAATGTTCAATTCAGATTGACTGTCCCTCCAAGTGTTTGTATTATGTTGCCCATTCCCACATGGGGAGGAGACAAGTCATGTCATTTTGGTGCTGGTACAGAGGCTTTTCTATCCGTCTATCTATCACTCAGTGCACTTTCTGTCAAGATACCATACCCATACAAATATACTGCTGAGTCAGCAATGTGAAGCTGTATGTAGAAGGACTGCCTTTCAGACTCCCTTCATCTAGGTGTGAACATTTCATTCCTTTCCCACACAGCCGCCATGAATCATTCACGTGTCGCTTGACAACAGTCATTTTAAGGAGGAGCCTGAATCCTTCATGTGAAGAGGCTTCTTTGTACTAAATAGGTTAATTTCTCAACACAGAGAATTACAACATATAAACGAATAATCCCACAGTCAGTGGATGTTTTTAGGATTCCTAACAGCCCATCTACTCCTCTAATGTTTAAAGGTGCAGCATGAAGGGTTTTTGGCTTATAGTAGTAGAGAGCATTTAATTTGTCATGAGGTCACACATTATCTCACTACACCGCCATCAGCTGTCGATAAATGGACTGACGTTAAAACTAGAAGAAGTCTCTTTAACTTATCATTTGCAACTTTAACTCCGTCATGTACTTTGGTAACTGGCGGCATGTTTATTTGGATCGAGTTAAATCAATCAGGCCGCCCTGTGTCTTTGTAGGATATATATATATATATATATATATATATATATATATATATACATATAGCCATTTATTGAGCCTTGAGAGGCAAAGTCGACAAACTGGATAATTGGACAACATCTGTCACCAAAGGTGGGCCACAACAGGCCCAGGAATATAACCCCCACCCTGCTGTAAGAATCCAGCCCGATCACTAACACTGTGCCAGGGCCTCAGGTGTGTGGGAAAGAACATGTGCTGCATATTCAACATTTCTCCAGAGTAAGTCATGCTGTGGGCTGGCATCCTGGCTTTTTCTTATTTTTCTTGTTGTTGTTTCTGGGCAACACCCTTTTCTGTTAAACACTCCCAGCCTGACACACAACTGTACCTCGTGACTCACTGTAGCTTAGAAGTGAGAACAACAGCTTGAGTGTGATTTTGTCTTCATGCCCCACCCATCTGCCCCATCCTGCCAGAGGAGTATGGGTGTGTTTGTTTTGATCCCATAATCCAGTCCCAAGAACTTTACAAAACTCTCTAGAAAACTGATTCAGATTTCGCTCTGCTGGCCGCACAAAAGTAACAAGAGATAAAGTGTTTTAACCTCTTTAAAGTCTTGTCCATGGAGTTTGAAGAACCTTTTCCAACTTCAAATGGACTCTAGGTGATAGATACAGTTATTGACTGCCATCATGTGGACAACGGTGGCTATTACAGCTCACAGGGTGGAAGAAAAAAAAAAAACACTTCTTCTTTTCCACATTTTTTAAGAATAACAAAATGTCTTGCATATGTTTTTTGACTAACTTCTAGAGTGAGGATAAGGTTGAAAAACGGGACACAGTAAACAGTAGCTTAATAACACCTTCATCTAATGTGAATTTCTTTTCGTGTGACGATGCAGCGTCAGGAAAGCATTGGCGAATCATGAAACCTGTGAGTTTCCTGTGAGGTTTTGTGCATGCTCTGCCATTGTCCTCCATCCTGTCCTTAGGTTTGAGTGCTGAACGGATGTTGACAGACGTTATACTCCGATTCATTTCACCGTTAATTGATTTGACATGATTTGGTTCATCATCAGCGACTAAAAAAAGTGTTTTTACTTTTGAAAATGTTTTCAATGGCATGTAAGAACCCTTAACGAAAACTCAATGAAGAAATGGATTTGCCTGTCAAAGTCATTGACTGCCACCTAGTGGAAAGCTCAGGTTGTAGCAGCTCACATGTGAGGAAACATGGCTTTGAAAAAAAATAATCGTCTCTTACAGTTCAAATTGAAATCATCTCAGGGTCAAGATGATGTTGCTAGGGAACCATAAAAACCTCTGCGTTGCCTATGTGTGTGTGTGATTGTGTGTGTGTGTGACTGTGTGTGAGTGACAATATGTGTGACTATGTGTGTTGAGCAGAAGCGGGAACTGGACAGATTGCCGGAATCGTCAGCACCATAGGAGTGGCTCTGGCGGGGGCAGCGGCCAGTTATTTTGCCTACCAGAAGAAAAAGCTCTGCTTCAAGCTGCAGGGAGGTCAGTGTGGTTTTTAAATGAAAAAAAAATACAAAACATATTTGAATGTATGTTTCTACAACAGCATGCTGCATCTAAACAATATAAGAAGGATGCTGATGTCCCTTAATGATGAATCATCCTGCAGGTGTGGATCCAGAAAGTGGGAAAGTGGACCAAGGCACCCACTCTGATCCTCAAGGTAAGACTCTCCGTACGACTCATCACCAAGTCTTATGATGCACTGTGAACCAGTTCATGTCATGACGTACCTGACCCATGCTCTTTTTGACTTCCAGTTCTCAGTAACCTGCTCAAGACGACCTAGACGCCACCTTCCACCTTCTCTACGCGCACAAAAACAAAAGAGGTCACCATGACAACACCCTCGTCTCAGGTCCAGAAAAACAAAGACCCCTATTCAGGTCTTTGTGCTGCCTGATTAGTTCTACCTACTCTTATACAGTCTAAATGTAATTATGCCTTTAATTGTTCAATTCCCTTTTTAACAAAAACGTGGTTCTTTGAAGAGCCGAGTCATTATTGGATGGAATGGATTTGCACTGAGCTTTGTGTCTATGTGCTGTGGCCGTGTGAGTACTTAACATTTATCTTTGAGTTTTCCTCCGATCATCATTTGAACAGAATTGCTGCATGAGTGGGTTATGCCGAGGTGGACATCTATTGTTGTCAGAGCTTTAAAGCCCACTCATGTGGCATCTAAGAAGGATTGAAGAAACCTTTCACTGCTTGGCTCAGAATGTACTGTGTAAAATATTGAATATTTCCGTTACATCATTTTACTTTTGTGCCATTTTAATTTTCATGTGCTTCAGCTGCCATTATAGCAACCTGTCATGTCGTTCTAACTCTGCCAGGACGTCACAATATGTCGGTGTCTATGTTATTGGCCAATATCTCAATTTGTGTTGACACACTCATCCCAGCTTTTATTTCTAGATGTTTATGAGAACACTGATCAATTAAAATGCACCAGTGTAATGATGCACGTCGAGAAATGTCCCTAACCTTTAATACGTTCTATTTTCTTATTCCCCTTAAAGCTGCATTGACCAGTATTTTCATAATAAATTCTCTTGTAGAAACACGTGTACAGCAAATCAGTGGGTCACTTTGATAAGACAATGTGTTCATTCAAACGAGACATTGTCACATTATTAGTACTAGTATCATTAGTAGTAGTAGTAGTAGCGGTAGTATTAGGAGTGGCATTGTAATTGCCACCTTCACCTTGTCACCTTAAGTGGCAGTGTGATCTCAGGAACACTAATATAATTTAGCAGAACGCATGTGGACAAATGCAAACGATAGCGTGTCGGGGGGAATGGGATGAGGGTTGTTTTGATGCTAGCATGTTCAAATAAGATGCATCCTAATGAGCTGTAAATACTTTAGAATGGTGTTCCATGTCTCCGCTGGATTTGGCTTGAGCTGCTGCTGCTGCCGTGTACGTAGAGCATTTCATTATCGGCGTAATCACGATCCGTCATTCTCGTGTGTTTTCGTTTGTTCACGTTACAACAAGAAGAAACCTCATACAGGTGCAACTCATCTGCTGGTGCGAGGAGTGTTGCTTTTGTGAGTGCTTTGATTGTGTTTGTGTGTGTGTGTGTGTGTGTGTGTTTTCAATAAAGAGCTGTTGTTAACAGTTAGTCAATGTTTTGTCATTCTGTCACACAAGGTCAATTTGTTTGTACATGTTAGAGTTACATCTGAGTTTTGGTTTACGATTATGTATAAACAGAATATATATGAAATGTATAATAAACTATCATTTCATCACAAGATAGAAACTGGAGTGTTTTCTTACACTGACAAACATGTGCACACGAATATAGATTATCATTACTGCTCATTAGAACACCTCGTTATTTGTTACTATCTTCCTAAAGCAAACAACATCAAATCTTCACAAGCAAACCATGCATGAAACATCACCTGCAGAAGAAAACCTTTTTTTTTACAAAGACTAAGGAGGCCACGCCCCTCCCCTTTCTCTTTTATTGAATCATTTCGAGGACACTCTCAGAATAAGGACCAGCTGCAGTAATGACACACAGAAAGTGAAAGTGAAGTGAACTCGGTGTATGAGAGGGGCCCTGTTACACAATCTCAGACAAAGCTGACTCTCCACTGGTTGAATGACCAGTTGAGCAAATAGATAAGACCATGCACGCGCACACACGCACACACACACACACACACACACACACACACACACACACAGAGCTGTTTAAAAACAGAGTGGGATGTAACTGTGTGTCACATCAAACACTGAGGAGAAGGAGTAGCTGGTGCTGGGATGCAGCTCTCAGCGTGGCAGGTGTGAGAGAAGAGACAGTCTGAGTCGGTGTTTGCACAACAGCTCCTAGGGAACATGAAGATGTCTGGTAGGTGCCGCTTTGATTGACTTGCATTGAGATTTAAATATAAAGTATATATCCTGAGTGGATGACTGTCGAGTGAATGAACGACGTAGTTCGGCAGCCTGTGTGGAAAGTGTGACCTATGTGCATGTGTGGGATTTCCATGGATAAAACATATGTACACAAAATATACACCAGGTAAGTATGATAATATATAGATCAAAGACATGAAATCGGAACTACGTCACATTTTGACTGATATGAATGGCCCCTATGTTAAAGTACGCATAACACTGATATTTTATACTGGGTCCCCTCTATGGAGGTCACCATGTTGCACCACCATGCTTTTACTGTAGAGAACCGACCAATTCACTGCTAATCCCTGAGATACCACAGGCCACCAGGGCTTCCCATACAACAAGATGCAACTCAATCACTGAGCCAGAACCTGATTGTTCTCTAGCGGATGAGGCCTTTGTCACTCTGGCCACTACCAACTACTACTGCAAGGGAGCAGCGGTGGTGGCAAAGAGTTTGCGGCGACATGGGACAACTCGTAAAATCGTCGTCATGGTCACGCCGAACGTCTCCAAACAGTCGAGGTGGGTGTGCGGAAAACACACTGCATCATATGCTTTATTTAGACGTTATAATATATTATCATAAATGAGCAAATCGTAAAATGCTACTTGTGTGTATCCAATCCTTGGATCATTCCCACATGTAAATGTAACATAATGTTCGTATAATGCATTTTCACATCATGCAAACGACTGATATACATGGTAAAAATACTGTGAGTAAGACATATAAATACATACATACATACATACGTACTCCGTCGGACCCGAATTCCACCATCTTCGTGTCTTTTATTGTGGAGTATCATCCAACAGACTTGGCCTGGAGCGTGTGTTTGATGAGGTGATGGTGGTTGACGTGATGGACAGCAAAGACCATCTCCACCTGGCCCTGCTGGCACGTCCTGACCTCGGCATCACCTTCACTAAGATTCACTGCTGGACTCTCACCCAGTACAGGAAGTGTGTGTTCCTGGATGCCGATACACTGGTGAGTGCGTGGAACTCATCATACTCTATGAGCAGGGGTGTCAAACATAAGGCCCGTGGGCCCGAACCTGCAGGAGGACGTTTGGATTTTTGCAGTTCATTAAATGACAAAACAATGGAGTTCTCATTGTTTAAAGCTGCGATAGTGCTGCTGCGGCCCGTTTTATATTCTCTTTCGTACGTGTGGCCCCTGAACTAGTATTGTTACGATAATAAAAAAAGAAAAAGATTCATAAGGGGATTTGCCGCAAGCTGTAAATCATTCGAAAAGATACAAACGCACACATTCATTCACATGTTCCGCTACACATAAGTAAACATACGTTAAATATGCACATGAAGGGCAATGCACATGAAAGTCAATTCAACCACTCCAATTTCCAAAGGGTTTTAGTGACCTGCACGAGGTGTGTGTTTTTAACCGTCAGCTCTGCACCTTCATAATCCATCATTCCCCCATTCGGACAGATTGGCTCCTCTATGTACACGACACTGTGCAAACACAGCGTGTGTTGTTTATGGGGAGCGCCTCCAGCTCCGATCAGCTGCCTCGCCGGTTGGTCAGAGTCCACATTTAAAGTTCACGTCTCTGCCACCACGTCTCTGTCAGTGGATCAATGAGGCCACACGTCTTCACATAGGGAACCGACGGCAGCGCCGATGCCAGGGGGACAACGTGTCGGGGGATGTTGCTGTTGCGCTTCCCCCTCGGTGTTTGGTCAGCGCAAACATGTTCTCATGTCACTGGAACAGGCATGTTTGAAGGCTGAGCTCCGCAAACACACGCGGAGATAATGTTTTGGGGTCATGCCTGCACTGACGCACATACATGAACACGGGCCCGTCTGTTATTGCCAAACATGGCATGTTTTCGCTCATCTCAGTGGCATTTTCCGTGCGTCGGCAAAACACGTCCAACACGGCAGCCGACACTCAGACCAAGCGTGGTATGGCCTCCCCTCAGGTGCTGAGCAACGTGGACGAGCTGTTTGAGAGGGACGAGCTCGCCGCCGCCCCCGACCCCGGCTGGCCTGACTGCTTCAACTCGGGCGTGTTTGTCTTCAGACCATCCCTCCACACGCACACCAGGCTCCTGGATCACGCCCTGGAGTACGGCAGCTTTGATGGTAAACACGTGGGTCTCTGCCGACCGGGCCGAGCAGGCACCGCCGTGAGCTTGGAATCATGGTGTGGGGGCAATCATTAGGATAATCCCAACAACACGTTATCCACTCGCAGTTGGAATTTCCACGTGTGCGTACGTGCTCACGCACAGATGGAACCGATGGTCAGATCACATACCATAATAGACACTATGTTTGTGCGTCGGCATGTGAGTGCATCACACGAATGGGCGTCCATGTTGCCCAGACGTCAGAAAGTTTGCATTACTAATGTACAGCCAACTGCTTCTACTTCACTACTGCATTACATTCACGGAGCTCATTGGCACATGGCTACACACGAGTGCGCACATGGTTGTGGGATGTCTGAGCATCATTTGCATAATTTGCACCCCTCTCTCTGTCAGGAGGGGACCAGGGCCTGCTCAACTCCTTCTTCAGCACCTGGCCGTTGGCAGACATCAGCAGACACCTGCCGTTCATCTACAACCTGAGCGCCAGCTCCATCTACACTTATCTCCCCGCCTTCCAACAGTGAGCGCACCTGCACCGCCAGGAGGGCGCTCTGTCCACAGTGCCGCCAAAATTACTCTCTCCCCTTAAGGGCCGTCGGTGCTCCGCTGACAGCGCTCGCATCTCGTTCCCGCAGGTTCGGCCACAAGGCGAAGATCGTCCATTTCATCGGGCCGAGCAAACCCTGGAACACCCGCGGCCAGACGGAGGAATGTGACTCGAACACCATGGAACACTTTCTGAGTCTGTGGTGGAGGGAGTTCCAGGGCGACGTACCGGCCGCTGCTCCGGTGGAGCCGCCCAGTCAGGCCAGAGATGAACCACAGCAGGTACAGAGCTCTGCTGTGAGGGGGGGACTCAGTGTCCCGCCACTGTCCAGTACCCCGGTGTGCTGAGTGACATACATGCCCTCGTACTGGAGGTGACACTGCTGTATGTGCCAATGTGTGAATATTACGGATCGTCTTCATTTTAGACCCCATACTGAATTCCCACAACACACACACACACACACACACACACACACACACACACACAGACAGACAGGTTGGCGAGGATCCGAGCAGACTCACACTGCAGACCAGAGGAGTTCACGACCAATCAAATATAACACAACACAGACTTTTGGGACAGGTCAGATCTAACGAGGCAATGGTACAAATCAAAGAACCAGAGTCAAAGGGGCAAACACGGAAAAGGTAAAGGCAAGAGATGAGTGGCAGGAGGTGAGAGTGAGTGTGAGCCAGGTTTAAATACACAGGTGAGGGGGAGGAGCTGACGAGACACAGGTGGAGGTAACGAGTGGAGGGAATGATGATTGACAGGAGCACGAGAACTGATGAGGTAAACAAACACTTTTGTGTATATAGATATTATTTATGCAACATTTTTAGGTTTAAAAAAAACCCAACAACCCCAAAACCCCATTTAAAAATTGTACAATTTGCAAATAAAAATATCAAAATCGGATATTTTATGAAATTGAAGTTTCACATAAGATGCTGAGTCGGCCTGCAACATAAACATGCACCCAGGAAGACAAACACGCCAAAACACCTGCTAGTTGTCAACATCTTGTTTTCCAGATCAAAGAGAACAAAGCCAAGATGCCAATTAGACAAAAGGTGCGGAGGCCCACTTCAATGCTCTCGCGGCCAACTGAGAAGGAGCCACGTCCAGCGCCTCAGCCAAAGATGGTACAATCACACACCACTGGGTTAATCAATGTCTCTTAAGCCTCGTTTCTATGACAATCATGTCAGATATCACAACACTATGGCAACAAAGACTCTCAAAGACTTCAATGCCTTGAGTCATGATGGGCTCCCTCACTTTGCTGTCTGCGCTGAAACTGAACCGCTGACAGCTGGCATCAAAACACAGAAGAAGTCAGAGGCTGTTTTTTCCATTAAAGGGCAGCTGGAGGCGTTTTGGAGAAAAATGAAAACAGAAGGATTTTATGAATCTTTTTTTGTACCGTATCGACTTTTGAATATCCTACAAGAGGTTTTATGTGTGTGTGTGTGTGTGTGTGGGTGTGTGTGTGTGTGTGTGTGTGTGTGTGTATGTGTGTGTTGTTCCAGGTTTTCACCGTTGTTAAAGAAACCATTGTGTCTAAATTGACCCCCAGCTCTCAGGTAGGAAATGTAACTATCACTGTCTGTATTATTGCTTCACTTCGTATTGAGACTGCGGCAGATCCATCCTCTACCCCAGAATAACAACCATTCCATCTGCAGTCGTCCCACACGGACCACACGGTCTCTGAGGAAGACTCGAGCTCACGTGAGGACCCACAAGTCCAGGACTCACCTCAGGAGGCAGAGATCAGAGAGGAGCTGGAGAGTGAGGAGACTGATACAGACACTGTATGTACTGAGTTCCTGTCTGACCTCTGACCTCTTTACAGCCTTAGACTTCATACACGCCAGCATTCCTTCTACTAGAGAGAATGCAGCACTTCAGTGGGTATTGTCATGATTATTGTTTTTATCATTATTTTATTAACCATAGTTTAGTCATATAAGGATGTATGTGAATAACAGGTATTGATTACCATCAATTACTTATAAGTACCCTACGTGTTACTTTCTTTATCATACATATGTAAAGATAAACATAGACATGTTCATATATACAAATAAGTTTAATTTAGTATATAATGCAAACATCATGGATATTTTTCATATTTACATGGAAATCCAGGTAAAAAAGTGTATGTATATAAATATATATATATACATATATGTATATACATACACTTTTTCATGAGGGTAATATTTTGGTTCATTTTCAACGAAACAATTTGTCATGGCTGACGAGTGGAGTATTTTGATTCCCGAATAGGAAAATACAAACTACTGGAATAGAACAGAGAGTTCCATACGATGACAGGTTGCTGTTTGCCTCTGACTTCACTGCAGCAGCAGAGTGCCGAGGACAGAGAGCGGGAGCAGCTGGAGCGGCGAGCTCTGTGGGAGACGGGACAGGCCGACTACCTGGGCAGAGACGCCTTCCAGAACATTCAGAAGATGCTGGACTGTTTCCTGGAGTAGGAAACACATCTAGGACTAAAGCAGTGCGCCGCCCCCGTCTGTCCTCGGAGGGACTGGGACTGTTTTCTTTCCATTTGAATACTTTCTCATTTCCTTAGAATATCCTGTGAACAATTGTATGTTTGTTACAATCAATAAACTCCAACACAATAGAGTTCTATCATCATTCTGCTGCAAAAGATATCAGGCGTGATCTTTGAAAGGATCAAGTATAAGAATGAGGTGAAACTCGATTTGTATTGACTGTATTTACCCTTGTGACTCACTGAGACAATGATAAATAAGGAACACACTCCACTGTTGTTGATGGTTCTCTGACAGGGAGGGGCTGTTGCCAAGCGACCAAAAGACATATTATCACTCAAGAAAAATAGCCAATCTGACTGTTCAAGGTAAAATATCATATTACTTTAACCACGACATACAGTACAACCTCACCTCTATTCCGACATCCTGCACCTTTAATGGTGTTCAGAGTTGGACACACAAGTGTCCTCAAGGATAAATTGTTCTGGAACCCAAAGGGACTCAATAATTAAAAATCTGTTCGACCATATTGTGATTTATAAGGCAGAACACCTGATGGCCATGTGAGAGACTCCATTGTCAGTCCTCAACAAAAAAAAGAGGTTTGGAGCTATATCCATCCACGAGGGGGCACTGTGGCTCTTTAATCCTAGTTGTTGCTGGCCTGGCAGCAACAATGGAAGGAGAAGGAGCACAGCTGAATGGAGTTTGACTGCGGTTGACAGCACCATCGTGATCCTCATCCGCTGGTGCATGTCATTTACATGCAAAGCACAATGTCACGAGGTGAGTTCAGGCTCAGGCTCAGGCAGAGGAGAGAGGAGGCTGCATGGTGATTGCTTCACCACAGCATCCTGGCACAGCGCCGCCTCTGGCTCCAACTTAACTCCAATTCATCAAGATCAAAGAGGGAGAACCGATGCGGGATAGATCGCTGGCTTACTGTGACTTCCATTATTACTCATGGGGACTGTATATGTCTATGGCCCTGTAATGTGTAAGTGAGGCTCCCCCCATGATTAACAACTCTGTGACACGCCCCCTCAGAACAGAGCATTTTTCTGAGAGGGCCAAAACAGGCTGGAGAGAGAGCAGCTGTAACAGCTATCCCGTGTGGTCATTCAACACTTAGTGACAACCTCTGTGACACACCGCCAAGGGTGAAAAGTGAAAATAGTACAAAATGTTAAAGAATGGAACGAACACTGAAGGCCTTCATCTTCACACATGACCCAGTACAAATAACTGTACCTCTCCTGACCCAGACTTATTTGTTTTCACAGTGACTGATTGCCATCCGCATGTGTTCGGAGGACATTCCCAATATCTGAAGGCGGATGGAAATGACTAACATGCCTGGTCAAATAAACTCGAGGAGCCCCGAGCTGTTTGAGAAGAAGCACCTGGGTTCTGCTGTTTACTCTCTCCCGTCTGCCTTATCCTCTCCTGCTCCTTCGAGTTTGCTTAGATGAGTAAACAGTGCCGATACGGTCCCCATCTGGATGTGTTCTCCTCGGTTTCAGGTCAACGAGAGCTCCGCCCCCCTTCACACCAAATTATGTGGGAGCGCTTCTATGACTGCTTGGATCCGTGCTCACATTTGATCAGGGGTTCGACGTGTGACTTGGCATTTGAACGACCCATCATCTTTATGATGGGAGCAGCCGGGGACTGTAATGACAGTCAGCTGTGGGAGGGAATGTGGGGTGCGTTTGCTTCAAAGCTACACTAACAGGGTGGAGTGGGTGAGGTGGAGTTGATCCTCACAGTCATTGGGCCACAAAGCCGATTCCTCCAATTACAGAACTCTGAAATTTAGATACATGTTAAGGAACATCTGAGGTCAGTGTTAGGAGGATGCTACTGGGCCCAGATTGTGCACATTAGACAGTGTTGTAAATGTTATTGATCCCAAGCAGAGTGAATTGGTACCATTGGTTGTATGATGATTCCTTTAAACAATCATCAAGTCAGCTCAGCCTCATTGTGAACACATTGTGAAGAAACAAGTAGTGTATGTTCACTGAAGTGCTGAATCTGAGCCTGATGAAAATGTAAACACCACAGAGGAAGAGAGGGGTTCACTTTCATGACTGAGGAATCTCCACATCAACACTGTGCCCCCGTGCTCTAAACGCCGCTCAGCTGCTGGGAGACAGGGTCCTTTGATGATCAAAGGTATTGATCACATGGTTGTAAGAGGTTAGAGCTCATTTCATTCTGTGATTCAGCTGCTGTACCATGTAAACACCAGAGCACTGTGGTGGGAATGGGTGAATCAATGTGGCATAGTGTGTATAATATTCCAGCCATCTTTTACAGCTATATGTTGGACTATTGACCGCACTTTTTGAATGTTTTGTCTGTCACATGTCAACATCTCTGTAATTTCTAGGTCTGACAGACTGGATCCAACCTGTGGGTCGTATATTTGACACTCCTGACCTCATGCAACATACCAGGGGTCAATATCATAGTCTAATCAGAGCTTTGAGTGGAAAGGAGAAGGTTTGATGGAGGTTGAATGAGGCCACTCGAAGTAAAACTGGTTAATCTGTGATGATGATGAATACCAAGTTTAATAGATTGACTCTGTCAGGCTGAATCTGCTGATTCCCTCATCGCTCCAGATGTTTCTTCCTTTTGGAAAGACACGACTGCAGCAGCATGACTACATGTTTCTACACTTTGAGATGGATGGTGACCTACTTCCTTCATCCAAGATGCAAAGTTAAGCATTTTCTCAGGTTTCTGCTTCACTGACGGAAGAAAGACAATAATTCAATTCATGATCTGGCTATGAAACTTAAACACGATGAAACAAACAAGTAAAAAGCATTTTTATGTTTGCTGAAGAGGTTTATTTTTTCAAATTTGTTTTCATTTTAAAACAGACTCACAGTCTTGTTTACGACCTGTATTATATTAGAAAATAATGTATTCTTTTAAATATATAAAAATGCTCTGCATTACAGTCCATCAGAAACATGTGGACTTACTAGGAATACAAACTTATATACAATACCTGGATATGAGATGATAATGGAAAGGCACATTACTCATTTAAAATAATACCTTAGACATATAATTCCACCAACATTTTTATACAAAAATCTTTTAAAAAACAGCTTGACATTACCTGTCCTTGTCAGAAGAAACTCTACAATGTCAACAAAGAAAAGGTTAATTTACTGCTAGTTTGACCTATATACATTTTCAGATGAGTTTAATTGAACTCATTGTTTTATCATGTGACAGCAGGTTTTACAATAGAAGTAGCTGCTTTGAACTCAGCAGTTGTGTACAAACAGTATGGCAATGTAGTAGTGGTATGTTGTTATGCTATTTCATGAGCAGGACAGTGTAGATGTAGATCGAAGAACGGACTTTTACTTTGAAAGGTAGATTTAAATCAGTTTAATTTGTTTGAATGGTTTTCATGGTTTTAGAAGTATATACTGAGCCGTGTATTAATCGGACATTTTACTGAAAGGGTTTAAATGGTGAAGCTGCTGGATATTTTTCAGGATGTAAAGTCATTTAGAACACATGTGCATGTGGGATGAGCCAAAGAGAGACTGTAAATGCATTATTTCTCCACAACTGCAGTGACAGGTGACCGTGTGAATGTCTGTTGGGATTATCATTCAATGATAATACAAAGGAGTGAGTTATTTAACAACACAGCATAGAGTCCGACACATTCCATCAGTACACATTGAGAAATGTAGTTCTGGAGTCTACGCCGAGAGCATTCCTGGCTGTGCAGCGGTAGATGCCAGTGTCTTTGTGAGTTGGACTCTGGATAACCAGAGAACCCTCTGGATGTAGGTACTTGTTTCCAAAGAGGCGTGGCTGCGCACTCACAGTCAAGCGCATTTTATCCGGCGTCTCCCACGCCACCTCTACTCTGGGAACCCCACTTGCTTTACAGTTCAACTGCATAGCGACTCCACGCTTGGCAAAGGTCACAGACAGGGGGCCGTTTGTTATCTGAGGTGGGAACGCGATCACAGTTACAGCTGTGGAGAGCTGGGAGCTGCCGTACTCGTTCGCGGCGCGACACACGTAGGACCCTCCATCGTAGACCGATACCTGCTGAATTGCGAGGGTCCCGTTTGGAAGGACAGAGTAACGTCCAGCTCTCTGTGGTCTGTTGAGGACAACCCCACTCGGTAGTGTCCATGTTAGTCGGAGCGGTTCGCTGTAGGTCAGACAATGTAATGATAATAATTCCCCACTCATGACACTGACTGGAGAGTTGTATCTGTTGCTGATCTCTGGTTTTTTACCCGGAGACAAAGAGACTGTTCGTTCTACAAAGCCACCAGAATTATGCCCCCGACAACGGTAAAGTCCAGCTTCACCAAAAGATGGATTACTAATGATCAGAGAGCCGTCTAGATGATGGAAGAACTTTGAGAACCGAACACCCCTGAGTAAAGATGTGCCGTTGGGTAAGATCCAAGTCACTTGAGAAAGTGTTGAACCATCAAAGGAGCAGTTCAAAGTCATGGTTCTCCCCACAGTCAGTGACTGACTATCTGATTTGGGACCTCTAATTTGTGGTTTCTCAAAAACCTCCCTCACGTCCAACTTAACCTCCAACCTGACCTCCCCACCCTCATTTCGAGCTATACAAGCCAGATTCCCTGAGTCCGTCCTCTTGGGTGACCGGATTTCCAAGGTGCCATTCTGGTGGACGGTCATTCTGTTGCTGAGATATGGAGCAGGGAGGATCACGTTCCCTGGTAGAACCCACATGACACGAGGCGCGGGTTTCCCCTTTGCGATGCAGTCCAATAGTTGCCTCTGATCCTGGACGGCTGTTATGGTGACAGCACTGTCTGTTTGACCATTGATAGTTGGAGGCGTGACGAGAACCTCCAGCCTCAAGACCTTATTGTCATGTCCTGCACTGTTTCGGGCCATACAGCTGTAATTTCCTCCATCAAAGCGTTGGACCCTTTGAACCACCAACGACCCATCATCCAGGAGCTGGTGTTTGTCTAAAGCTGGAGAGATCACTCTGTTTGTCGGGGAAATCCATGTGATGGTCGGCCTCGGTTCCCCTTTAGCATTACACCTCAGTATAACGGTCTCACCATAGAAAGCCTTGACAAGTTTCTTATCTTTATCCTGGATTTGTGGTGCGTGAGTCGCAGCCTTTACCTTGACTCTGACCTTCATCTCATCTTTGCCAACTTGGTTCTCGGCGTAGCATGTGTAGTCACCTTCCTCTGGCATGCCCACGTCATTGAAATACAGCGTCCCATTGTCAAACACCAGATACCTATGATGAATTATCAAGTATCAAGTATGATCAATAGACACAACAATATAATAATAATAAGCCGTCTGCATCACATACCTGCGACTGCGTCCTCCAATGATATGGTCCCTCTGTTTGACTAGGTTGACCATGGTCCCGTCCGGCAGTCCCCAGCTGATCTCAGGGTTGGGAAGCCCAGACGCCACACAGTCCACCTTCAGGGCTCCACCGTACACAACCTCCTGACTGGACCGTTGCTGCTTCTGTTCAATTTTGGCCGGCCTGGTCAGCACGTTGACCCACAGCAGCACATAGTCATCACCCATCTTGTTACGTGCCACACACAGGTAGTCCCCACCATCTTTGTCGGTCACAGATTGAATGGTCAGGGTGCCATTGCGGAAGACCTTAATTCTGGGATCAAAGCTACAAAAGATATCGAAATATTTAGTCAAATCAAGGCATTTATTCAAAAACGTATCAAAAGGCATGCGCATCATTTTTTCCCTTTACCTGTATTGATGATCCACCAGCTTCTTGGCGGGCGTCCTCCAGACTATCCAGGGATGTGGTTCTCCATTTGTCACACAGTTGAGCAACAGCTGTTGTCCATAGATCACATCCGACTTCTGAGGGGATGATGAGGTGATTCTGGCCTTTGAAAAGGATGGATTCTTCAACGTGCTCAGGGTCACGGTTCTCCTACTGGACGACACTACATTAGTGGCTACACACTCGTATCTCCCAACATTTCCGGGGTCCAGTCCCTTTATGTAGAGGGTTCCATTTGGAAAGATCAAAAGGTTACGTCTGGTAAAAAACTGGGAGGTACTGAGCTGCATGCCATCAGGTGTGATCCAGTGAATGACAGGCTGAGGGGCACCGGTGGCAGAGCAGTGGACGTAGACGTTGCTACCCTCCGGTAGAGTGGTGTTTTCGTTTTGCGTCTGTTGAATCACAGGCGGCGATGCCGACACATAAAGGTGCACAGAAACGCTGTCAGTCCCAATTGTATTGCTGCCGATGCACTGATATATACCTCTGTCTGCGTAACTGGCCCGGCTGATCTGCAGGGTTCCGTTGCTGAGGACAACTACACGCTGCTGGAGGGGCAGGCCGAGTGGTGCAGCAGCCATGCGGACATGATTAGGGAGCACCCACATGACTCTGGGCAGCGGGTGCCCTTCTACTTTACACTCCAACTCCACTTTGTCACCTAGATGCACTGTTATGTCTCTGTTCCAAGGATGAAGCACCTGCGGAGGCTGAGACAGCACCACCAGGCTGACCAGCATTTTGTCTGTTCCATACTGGTTCTGGACTATGCACAGGTATTGACCTCCATCCATGTCCTGTGTGTTCGCGATGAGTAATGTTCCATTCAGGTCGACGTCAAACCTGTGAATTCTGGTATTTTGTGCGATACTTGCCCCTGCATGAACAGAAAGACGGATGTATTAGATATGCAAATTAAATGATCATTGCATTCTGCCTTTGTATTCAATCCCAATGCTCTCAATTTATTGGTTCAGTTTTGGAAATTGATGATAGATTAATTCCGCTCATGTGACTAATATACAATTTATATCAATGGATATATATCTCTGGATCTGGAGCATTTTAAAGGTTGTATTAACTGTAAACTCAAACCAAAATCTATTTTCATGTATATCCGTTTTAAGTTGCCAGAACATCCCATACACAGCAAACAGATACGAAAATGAGAGCACAAATGAGCATCACTGCAGGCAACACACCATCCCTCACTTTTAATGGCCCATTAAAGATGATTGAGTGGAACGATGTATAAGTCAGCCTTTTCTTAGAATGATGCCTTAATGCCTGCCAACATTTCCTTTGAACTCAAACTGGAACCTTAATTTGGGCACAATTTGGACATGTCATATATTGAGTTAAAATAGAATTTTAATGAACAGGCGAAGAGAGGATATCTGTCAGTGGAGGAGATATATTAGGAATCTATTGCTGCAACAATCCTTTATATACAGTTCAATTCCAGAGATTTTATTTTGAAACCGTGTGATCTTTGAAAATGTTCAAATGATGTACTCTACATGAAACCTTTTAAATCCAACTTGTACCATAAACTACACAAAAAGAAGCCTAAACCAAACACATCATCCATGTAAAGATAACATTCTTAAAATTACAATATGCCAATTCAACCAGGCAATACTACTACTACTAATAATAAAAGCATATAAATATCAATTGATTAATTACTTTGATATTGTGTAAAGTCTGTGAAGTCTGAATCTCTGATTTTCCAGTATTGACTCATTCCTACCTGTGGCGACTTGAGTCCATGACATGAAGGGCTTCGGCTCCCCACTGGCCTCACAAGGCAGCTGAGCACCTGCTCCAGCTTTCACAGTGTACGTCTGGACATTACCCTTAATGATCCTTGGCTTCCCTCTTGTAATAGAACCTCCTCCAGGTAGCTGGTGCATTGTGGACATATCCTGAGTGTTTGTAGTTGGTCTCTCTCTTGGTGGATTTGTTGGGATGGCAGCGATTGCTGAGGTAGGAGTTGCTGGTATAATCATTACCCCACTGGTCGGTTTTAAGGTTGGAGATGTCAGTTTGTGGTTAGGTGACTCAGTAACAAAATGGTAGTCTGATATCGTCCTCGGTTCTGATGTGGAACTGTCCTTTATTGTAATCCCGGTGCCATCATGGGCAGTGGCCTTTGGTTTAACTTGCACTCCTTCATAATTTGTTTTGGTTGTTGTGTCATGTAACGCTTCTTTGGATGGGTTCACAGGGTCAGGACTTGGTGATGTAGCAGGGAGTGCCTGAAGTGACCTGGTGACACTTTCAATAGAAGGAGCCATGGTAGCAATGTCTGTGGTATCTTCAGGATGAAGACTCACACTACTATAATACCTCTCAGACTGTTGTGGTTTTGTCGTGGTAGACTTTTCCGTCTCCAAATCACCCAAAAACAAACTTTGAGAGGAAGTTATGTAACCAGAAGTAGATCCAGAAATTGTTGGAAAATTCATCCCAGGTTCTTCAGTGAGCATCTTCCCTTTGTCAGCGTCAGTTGGTGTGTCCTGTTTGTGTCCAATATCTATTTGCATTGTTGAAGTGTGCAAATCGGAATTGTCATCATGTCCGAGACTTCCTGTGACACTTTCTCCAGCTATCTCTGCAGTAAATGTCTGCTGAGTGGTGACTGTGATCATATCAAAGCCCTCTGGGTATGTGTTCTCCGAGACTCTGGAGGCTGTTGGAGAACTTGTCTTTCCATGACCCATTGTTGGAGAGGCTGTTGGAAATGACGGTTGAGCTGATGTGCTCTCAATGGGCGGTTTGGCCAGAGGTTGAACGTGGTCCTTCGGTTTAGGGGGAGAAATTGGGAGTTTGGTGTTTGGCTCGTGATCGTGCCTTGTGGTGTTTTCTCTGTGACTCAGTCTCTCTGGTGACGCTGCTTGGCTGCTGGTGAATGGAACAGTGGGATTGAATATGGCTGTTGTAACTTCTAATGGTTCTATTTTTAGCTGCATAGGGGCAGTGGAGTTGATTGTGGCATGCACAGCATTTACAAGTGTGGTAGCAGTGAATTTGTTGGATTCTTTCAGCTTTTGTTTCCTTCTGTTGGGTCTTTTCCTGCGACCCCCGTTCCTTTTTGTGGAGTTCGGCTTGTGCATGCGAGGGGGCACCCGCTCAGTGGTGAGCGCCGGGGTAGTCACTGAAAATGCTGTTGTCAGCATTGTTTGAGACCGATAATCATTTACTGCTGCGTCCCATGGCTGCAGTCCTGATGTCGTTGTCATGTCTCGAGAATGTTTTCCACTTCCTCCCTGGTTGAGGTTCACTGCCGGGATGATTGTTGAAGAGGAAGGTTCTCTGTCACTTTCAGAGTTGACAACATTCTCGCTGCTTTCAGAAGCCTTGGCCCAATCAGCTGTTGTGTCCACGCCAACATCTCCATCGGTGCTAAGGTTCTCTTGTGGAGAACTTGTGCTGCCACCTCCTCTGTTCGGCCAGACTGTGACAAGTACGGGAACAGATGGCGAACTTGCGATGGATACCTCATCATTTGTTTTGTATTGATCGAAGTCTACATCATGGGTCGTGGGCCACGCAGTGCGTGCGGTCAGCATCGTGTGTGGCCGAGTCGTGGCATGTATGGTGCTTGCATACTGACTGCTTTCCTGACTTGGTGTATTGTGCTCATTCATTTGTGTCGGTGGCACTTGAGTGTGTGTTGTTGTGAAGTAATACAGGCTTTCTTTCTGCAGAGCGATGCCATCTGATGAGCCCTCACTCATTTCCGGTTGCTGTGTCGTCTGCTCTGTCTGTTGCCTCTGGATCGATGGTGGTGATGTCACAGCGTTCTGAACATTTCGGTCCCTGATCTTCGCCAAGATATCGGCCCACTTCTCCGGGTCTATTTTACTCTTTGACACATTGACTCTCCTCCTATTCTCGACTATATGCTTCCTGTCCTTAGCAGACATTAACGTTGGTTTTCGCAGCACTGTTGGCCTATGTCTGATATTCTTGGATGGATGGATGCCCCGCCTCCCTGGAGCAACACCTCCCGGAACATTCCCTCTCATAACATCTTGTCGGTTGCCTGGAGACATTTCTGGAACCATCTCACCGTCCCCTGATGCCTCCGCTGTGTGTATGTAAGTGTTGACGCCTGAAGCTGTCTGAGGCCTCACTGCAAACTTCTTCAAAGGTCTTACCAGTCCATTGCGCCTGATGACAGTGACTTTCGCAGTCAGTGTATCCACTCCATGTTGATTCATGGCAATGCATTTATAATAGCCACTATCTGGCCATTGAGTCTGTGGGATATGTAGTGTGCCATTGGAGTAGACCAGAGCTCGAGTGGATTTGTCTTTGTTACCAATGATCTTGTTGTTTGGTAGAATCCAGTTAATTTCAGCATCAGGGGAGGCAGATGCCTGGCAAGGTAGGGAAATTGGGTTCCCAGCAAGCACCTCCAGTGATGCAATTGAGGAATCCTCCCCAGGGGGAGGGCTGGACGATTCCTGCACCGTCATATGAAACGGCTGAACACCCAGGTCTCCATGAACCTCGGCCATGCAGTAGTAAATCCCAGTGTCTGTGTGTTGGACCGATTTAAAGACGAGACTTCCATTGCCAGACACAAACATCCTGTTGTCTGGGCTGGTGTACGGTGCCTTCACTTTGATGCCATCTGGAAGCATCCAGTGAATCACAGCAGGCCCAGAGCTGTGCACAGCACAGTCGATTTGATTTCGACTCCCCAAGATCGCACTTACGACTTTACGAGTCGTGTTTGTCGACTCGACCTGGACCCACTTCATTTGTTGTGTCCGTGCCTGCTCTACGTCCACTGTCTGTGAGAGGATGGAACTGTAGATCAGTTTGATCGCCTTGGCTGATGATTGAAGTCTGTTTAGCTGAAGGTCTACAGACGTCTGCATCAACCAAGCTGGCTGAGCCACCATGTTGGCTTTCACTCCTGTGTAGTAAAGGGCATCTCTCTCAGAGTCCTGTCGATATACATACGTTGGATGAGGTTCTTTGGTCAGCATTACGCCTCTTTGCAGATGGACTGGCACAGAGCTGTAGTAGGCGATCAGCCTCCACAGACGCTCATATATTTCTCTATTCACGGGACAGTCGATATCAACCGAAAATGTGATGTTGGAGGCCAACTGACGCTGGTCGACTTGCTCCCAGTTGATCCTGGTCAACTCTCTCAGCCGACCAACACCGCACTCTAAATCCACCTCGTTCCCGTGTTCATCAGTCAGGCCCAGGGTTATGTTTCCAATGGGTTTCCTGAAGTCCTCTGTGGTCATCACCTCACTCTCAGTGTCCTCCGGTGTGAGAGTCCTGTGAGGAGACCTGATAACAGGGCTGCTGCACACCAGGTTCTTCACAGCAGGGAGCTCTTTCTTCTGGAGGTGCATGGGAGACGAGCACATAGGACACAACTGGCCACCAGGAATCGCCTTGCTCTTTTTACATTTCAATACACCTGGACCAAAAGACGATAAGTGATGCTATTAAAGATATAATGGGTGACTTAAAAACAACAAAAAATGTTTTTTTTTATTGACTATTCATAAAGGGGACATAAATTCACGTGAAAACAAAATAGAAAATCAAAGGGCAAACCTGGTGAGGTGTTATCCCAGTCATGGAGCCAATTCATGTTGCAATCACAGGTCCACGGGTTCCCATGGAGGTACAGGTTCTCCAGCTGCGGCATGGTTGTGACCAGACTGGAGGGCATCGATGAAAGTTGGTTGTCCGACAGGTAGAGGTGCTTCAGAGTGGAGACGTGAAAGTGGTCCATGACAGTGAAGGTGGAGAATGTGGCTGGATGCAGCTGCTGAAGCTGGTTGCCTTCCAGCTGCAGCAGTCGTAGGGAGGTGAGACCAAGGAAGGAGTCCGGGTGGATGAACTCCAGTCGGTTGTGGTCCAGATGTAACCGGGCCAAGGACTTCAGACCCTGGAGGGTGTGTCTGGTGATCACCCGCAGCTTGTTGAAGCTGAGTTTCAACATCTGAAAAAGAAAAATTACTTCATACAAATAGAAGCCAGGAATACTTTCATATCCTCATGAGAGATTATGGGATATTTTAAACTCGCATAATAGGTCCATTGTATAATATTTAGGTGACATTTGGATTTGTTGAGAGAGAAAACATATATATTCAGATTAATGTTTTCATATAGAGTGTATAGTCACCTGAGTGTATGAACTGTTACAGTTAGCCCTTGTTTCTTACAGTGGGGGTGGGTCTCTATGAGAGCAGCTGTGTTGTACGTACCACCACGTTTTTAGAGTAACTCAGAATAAATATATTGGACATCTTTTGAGTTTCTATGTTAATACATACAACTTAACCACAAGATGCCACTAAATCCTACTCACTGTACCTTTAATCAATTCATCCACTCCAAGATTACAGCTCGAAACCAGTACCTGTAGCGACGAAAGGTCCCCGAACACCCCGTCAGGTAGAGTATGGATGTCGTTTCCATGAACCATCAACAGCTCCAGCCTCCTCAGCCCGACCAGTGATTTGCTGGTGATGGTGTGAATGCTGTTGAACCTACAACAACAAAACCAGAGGAAGACAAGTGTTTTATATCCAAGAGAAACACTAACAAGGATCCGCTGTATTTAGTTACTGTGCTTTTTAAGTTGCAGGAAAATAAGATAATCTGTCATGACTCCATCGAAGCACACATTTGTGTTAAGGCAGCAAAGGGTTATAGAAGTAAAACAATATTGACCAGAAATAAATTATGTAAACATGCAATGAAGGTTCAGAGTGTCAAATGCCAACAGATCCTCTAAATTACGCACACTACCTTTAATTTAACGTGAATGTATAGTTTATGTTATTACACAAAACAATAGAAATACACATGCTGAGTCAGCGTCAGGAACCGACCCCAGGTTCATGCGCTCCACGTGTTTGGGCAGAGCAGCTGGGATGGTGAAGAGGGAGCGGAAGGTGCAGTGGAGCTCGGAGGGCTGGGGGCAGGAGCAGGGCCGGGGGCACGGGTGAGAAAGGGCAGGGGGCAAAACCACCAGCACCACCATCATAGTCCGGAGGACCCGCACGGCTGTGGAGTCCATGTTGATTCACAGGAGTTTTACAGCAGCTTTTCCTAAAACGGTGGAAGTCTCATTGTTATTATTATTAGTTTTATTGCATATTATATGAACATAATACGTACATAAATGCTGTGTGACACTATGTCAATATATCTTAATTTCTAATCGATGTCTAAGACATGTACAGTAGAGTATGGATTAGGAGGGTAGTGTTTGGCCAACTTTGGCACTGCGTAATGGACAACCTCCAAATTACGCACACACTGCGCTACAGCTCTGTTTAACTCAGTTCCCTCGATGCATTTTTTTTTTAAACACAACCCCATCAAATATAATGAAGCATCAAATCTCTCACCTTAAACCCTTGATAGCATCTCCCAGGCATGCTCCTCATATTCCACTCCGCCGTGCGTAAAAGGGGGGAACGGAGGAAAACGCGGCGCGCAGCTGAATTGAAAACAGATGAAGAAGTGAGACTTCTGAGGGAAAAGAGTATTCACTATGAAAACAGAAATCCAGGAGATGTAAACACACTTAATGTCAACACATCCATGCACGGCCATCCAGAGCCAGCGCGCGCCTCGGAGCTGCAGTGATGACTGAGTGAGTGGAGGAGATTCCCGGGCGCACTGGCGGAGACGCTGCAGGAGGAGCCTCCAGCTGCTCCGCAGGACATTTGAGGAGAGTTGCTGTGGGAGTTCTCTCCCTCACACTTGACTGAGAATACGATCCCATCTCACGCGCGCACGCGCACGCGCACACATACACATGCTCTGGAGCGTGATGCTGGCCGGGAATATATTAGGTGAGTCATATCGAGACCACGGGAAATAGATGAAACCTCAGAGGCTGAGGGTTTCACCACAGCACGGAATGTAAGGACTAATTGTGGGAAATGCTGAGTTGACATGGTTGTCGCGTGGGGGGTTAAAGCAGCAGTGTGCGCGATTTAATTGAACCGACCTGTCCATGCCCATGGGCAGATTTGAATATGAGATGTGGTGACATGTACATAGGTTGGGGAAAAAGTTTCATCTGTTAAGACAAGTCTGGATTTAAATGGTGCTGGCCAAGAAGGTCAGAGGTTCAATTCCCACCTCCCCTCCACTCCGCATGGTTCAGAACCCCTTATTGTCCCGCGTACTTATAGATACATGCATACGCACAACCAGAGTTGACCCCATATTTGAGGTAATGGAGCTTTTCATGCTGATGTTGGATTTCTGTTCATCACAGGATTTGAAACTTCAGGGGTGTGGTGTTAGTTTTGCCCCCCCCCTTCCCCCCACTCTCCTCTTTCCTCTCCCCCCGACATCTCCACCACCTACTTGTTGCAGCCCAGAGGCCGGTGGCCGCTGAATATCTGCTTTGTAACAGTGTTTAAGTTGGAATAACATGGAGGTCAGAGGTAACAAGGCGGGGGGAGCACAGGGCCTCCTGTTCCCGCTGCTGGACTGATCTCCTCCATCTGTCTCCATCACGATGTCACTGCAGACTTTATAACCTAACTCCACCAGAAGCACACAGGAGCGGGATCAGCGGAGCTCTGTGGTGTGTGGGCCGAGACTCTGTGAAGCACCAGAGCAGCAGGGCTCATTTTCTGTGATGAATGAATATTTCATAGAACCTCTGCCACAGCTGTGGAGCTCAGAGCTCTTTCAAAGGTTTGCAGTGGCTCGTGGAGATACAGTGGTTGTCCCTGCACCAGGAGGTTAGAAGAAGCTATGTAAGTATTCCTGCTTTTACACACACACAGCCAACCCGAGTCAGACATGTGGCTTTAATATGCGCTCAGGACGATTCTGTGATCTAATGATGATTTGAATGGAAAAAAAAAAAAAAAAACGTAAGGCGTCCAGACCAGAGAGAGAGAGAGAGAGAGAGAGAGAGAGAGAGAGAGGCGCCCTGGATACAGCTCTGATATTATGCAAACACCAAGGGAATCATGATCCCTGGAAGGTTGAGGTGATGAAATCCTCAACATCTGCAGACGCATCGCGGGACGCTGCGCGGGTTCTCGGCTGAGAAGGTAGCACACGGTGAAAGGATTAGCGCCTCATCCCGTTTCCCTGCAAACTGCTTTTCATTGAGAGGATCCCACAAGATTTATTCACACACTCACGGACACGCACCGTCTCAGACCCCGAGAGCCTCGGCAGATATTCGGAATCAGACGGCGGAGCTGACACACGCTTGACTAACCCATCAGTCATCACAGAGCGATGGTGGGCCAGACGAGGGGGGGAGAGAAGAGGCCACCACAGAAACCTCTCTCCCGTTGAAAAGAGTGGGTTCACCCAACAACAATAAGAATTCAATTCACGTGTCATTTGATACGTTGATGTGGCGATTCACCTCCTTATTCTGATCATCTTCCAGTGAAACACTTCCAAACAGATGTGTTCCTCTGGAGCAGCACCTCCCTGCTCTATATTTTACAAGTGTATGACTAAAGCCTCTCACAGCTGTTGTGTCCTTTGTTGCAGTTGGACAGCAACATGAAGCAACACGAAGTCGACTATCGGCACTTTGGCACTTGCTGACGGCGCTCTCTGGTTACAGTATGAAGGAGTTCAGTTGAAATGACTTTCCCAAAGCCTCACTCTGCCTCTGCTGTCTCACCCTCTTCCCACACTATATATCCTGGCACTGTGTGTTTCCCCCGGGTGAGCAATGCACATGCACCCATGCGTCCACATGGTGTCAAAGACCATGTGATTTCTTGAACCAAGCCAACATTCCCCCATGACTACATGGTCCAGATCTCAGTGTGGGCGTCAGCATGGTCACCCTGACCAGACTGCAGCTATATGCCCCGTGTCCAATAAACTGTCACGCGCCATGTGCAGCGCAGCAGGGCCAGCGCAACCCCAGCCTCACCACCACCACCACCACCTGCTGCTGCTGCTGCTGCACCCCACCCGCAGGCCCCCCACACCCAAGGCCAGCAGATGCTATATGCCCCCCCCCCCCCCCCCCCGGAACTACCAGTCTAGTTCTTAGTGGGGGAACATGGGTCATGTGTTAGAATAACATATGGAAGCCTTCAGTTATCAATATAACTCAAAAAGTGCTTAGTTTGCATTTTCTGGTTACTCTAAATACATAAAATAAATACTTAAAATGAGTCAATAGAAATGATTTAAATTTGGATGAGTAAATGAATAAAATGAGTCTATATTCATTTATGCAAATAGAACTCGCAGTAGATGCACCATAATCTTACAAACTAGATCTTTAGTGGTTTATTCTAATGCCTAAGAAATGACATTAAAAATGTAACAGCTTGCATCTCACACACTGGCACACTGAAAAGTTCAATTTTAAAAATGATGGTTGGTGGAGACATGGCAGCCATTTGCAATTTCTGAATCTCCTGGCATGGTCGTCCCAGCGGGGTGGAAATATCCTAGAGTGTAACACGGTGACATTGTCACAATAATGTGTCTGTATCTGTCTTCACTCATTCACAGCTTTCTAGGTCACTACCTCCGTTCAATGGAGGCCTTTCTCTGTGTTTTGTATTCTGCTGGCTCGCAGCCGCACTCCAGAGAATAAACAGCCTCTCTCCGCCTGCTGTGCTGCAGCTGTGTTCACACCCTGCAGACGCCGCTGGCCGGCGGTGAGAAAAAAATCAGAATGACTCGCTAGAGAACATCGCAACCAACACACACACACACACACACACACACACACACACACACACACACAAAACCCACAACCACCTGAAACAGAGGAGCCGTCGCTCAGACTGTGACTGGCTGCCAGGTGTCGGGAAGCCTGGCTGTTATTAAACTTACACACTAATTACAGGAATGGGTTAGGGTTCACATTAAACACACACTTATGCCAACAGGCATGCTGACACACACACACACACACACACACACACACACACACACACACACACACACACACACACACACACACACACACAATATATAAATATATATATATATATATATATATAAATATATACATACATAGATATGTATATGTATGGATCAAAAGTAAAGGTATTGATAGCAAAGGTAGCACAGCAATAGGATCATGTGAGAAGTATGCATGGGAAAACGTGTTCTTACTTTTATAATATTCTTCTTGGTCTCATTCTGGTTGATTCTGCTGAACTGACAACAATGCCGTCAGCTTCACTTTGTCCTTGTGACGTGAATGCATCACGAAGAGCCAGATGACAAAGTCAAGATCCTATCACTGTATCTCTGTTCCTGAGAGTCCACAAGGAGCTATCAGTGCCAGGCTCAGTCCTATGGGTTGTTCACTCATTCAGAAAATCTCCCTCCTTAGAGCATCTCCCCTCTCGGCAGTGTCCGCTCTCCTGGGCGTGGGCCAGCAGCTGCTGCTGTGTTTCCTCGGCTCAGGACTGGAAATCCAGCCAGGCCCATTTGTCTCCATCAGCAAAGGAATCGGTCTCCAGAGGATCATGCCCAGCCGGCCTCGACTGCTCGTACGGCTCAGAATTGCAAAGCTACTGCGGAGCACAGTGGGAGCCAGTTGAGACCAGTTACACCCGCGGTGGGTGATGGTGGATTTACTGAAAAGCACCATCAACCAATCGATTAATCAATCAATCAACCAACCAACCAACCTACAAATCGATCAATTTTCCTTTATCACCTCACTGTCTCGCCTGTGAATGCATATTGATCTGAGCGATGAAATGAAAACTGGTCGAGCCCTGTCCCGTGTTATGGTTTTCACAATAAAGGCTATGCTACCATGGTAACGACTGGCAGATGGGCCTCTGAGCCATGATTCACATGCGTCGGCCACTAAACCGTCCGAGTCCTTGGCGACAAACATGTCACACCTTCATCTGCAGTGACCTCCATCAGGATCAGACTTGTTTGGGATTCCTCTAAACGACACCTACCCCTGGGCCCTCTAATCAGCTCCGGTGGGCTGAGATAGCCCCCTACCTAACCCAACCCTAACACCCTCATTCTTTCCCCTGCCTGGTCCTTTAAATCAGTGACTCTCAACTCCTTCAAAGGTGCAGTGTGTACGATTTGGTGACCTCGAGAGGTGAAGTTGCAGGTCGTATCCATCACCACACCCTCACCCTTCGGCGCATGCAGGAGAACCTGTGGTCGACTTCAGTTGTCATTCAAACTCAAAATATGTTTAGTCCGTCCACTTTTACTACTCTAAAAATATGGCGGCCTCCTCAGAGAGGACCCCCCCCCTCCTCATGTATATATACACCAATGACCTTATTTAAGGGTAATGGAATTTTTTTTTTTAAACATTTACATGACTATAAATTCATAACAATGTCAGAATGACATTGTTTCAGAGAATTTTTAGAAGCGGCAAATATGACCCAAATCTGACACACTGCACCTTTGACTATCAAACTACAACGTAAAGCAGGACTGCAGGTTAAACCCGACGCAAAGATAAGTCACGTACACGCAGTATCAGATTCAACTCCCTTGAACCAGCTCCTCTTGATGAGCTGCAGGTGATCTCGTTCGAGAGAGAGAGAGAGAGAGAGAGAGAGAGAGAGAGAGAGAGAGAGAGAGAGAGAGAGAGAGAGAGAGAGAGAGAGAGAGAGAGAGAGAGAGAGACCGATGTGAGACTCAGAGCTGGGAATAATCTCACAGTAAAGTTCCAGACACTGCTGCACCATAAATGTCAGGGGCTCGACAGACATGCTGCTGTAACCCCAGGCTCATGGTTAGACTATCACTGACCATCCGTGGGAGCAGAGCAAGCGATTTGTGTTTTCATGTTCCCTCCAGTGATGATGAAAACACGTTAATGCTACAAAGAGAAGACTGACTGACTCTCTCGCCGGAAATGTGCGATCTCGTCCTGGGACGTCTTTGCGCCGCCTGCGCCCTGGGTCTTATCCGGCCTGCTGCCCCCTGCTGGCCCCTGGTGGCCCCTGCTGGCCCCTGCTGGAGGTAACGTTTCTGCCGTGGCTCTCTTCCATGCAATTCACGGTCGATGGCCATTTGCCTGTGGAATCCAAAGGTACATGCGGCGGTGCTGAACATCTCCTAATGCTGACATGTTGAAATAATAATCTTTGCTGTAACAGACAGTATCTCAGGTGTTTTATCGCCTGTTGACGCACATTTCCTCTTCCTGCTCCTCTCCGTCTCCATGTGTCTGCTTGGCATCATTCCCTGTATTCCTCTCTCCATATGCTCATCCACACTCCTCACACAATGAGCCTGTGAAAGGGGGAAAAAGAAATCAAATAAAGGAGAATCATCTGCTTTACTGTGACACCTGCTTATCCATCTGTCTCATGAGCATCCCATGATTGTTATGTTTCAGTATCTGTGATTGTTTTTGGTCGCTGGTGCAGAATGTGAGCCCATTTCATAACGTTGCGCGTGTCACTTGGGACAACCCATACACTACAATGTAATACATGTACTTGTAGATATATACAAGTTGTTGGCTTCACAGCGATGCCCCGCCCTCGTCCAACATGACCCCGACGAGCAGATTAGCTAAAGACACATGGACTATGTCATTTGTGGTGTCCCTTGTCCCGATAGTGATGAAACTCCCAATCTCACCCCCTGTCTCGCATCACCGTGGCGTTTAACGTCACGATCATCTGGTTCCATTAAGATGTTTTAAGTTACACTGATTCCCACATCATGCACAACAGGGAAGTGTCTGTAGAGCTACAGGGGCACATGCAAAACATTATGTCTCCATGTCTGGGGGTCATAAGGCTAAGTGGGCTTAATGTGCAAACAAGCCTGGTCAAACAGTGTCTGTAAGACGGGGGTGGGGGGTGGGGGGGGGGCGGGGGAGGAAGGGCGTCGTGGAAGGGGGGGGGGGGGGGGGGGGGGGGGGGCGTGATGGAGGCGGTGGAGGATAATATGAAAACCCATCAATGAAATGGAACATTTATAGCAATAAGAGGCTCCAGAAAGATGTCAGGCAGTTTATATTGAAAACACATGCGAGGCAGTTGAGAGAGCTTGGTGGTTAAGCTCCTACTGGTGCCGTGAAATGGGTTTTTCTCCAGGGGTTTAGTTTGATGTGAGAAAAGAGACGGCAAGACTAGACTGTGAGAGAGCCAGTGTGTGTGTGTGTGTGTGTGTTGGGGGGGGGGGGGGGGGGGGGGGGGGGGGGGGGGGGGAGTGTGTTTGTGTGGTGTCCAAAGGTCTTCAGGATGGCAAAGAACCCCAATCACATCCAGCTGTAGAGCTGCTGCTGTGCTGTTGAACGTGTCAGATTCTCACAAACAACAACACTGCACATTAAGACAAGCTGGCTCCACACTCTCTATTCGATTTGAAAATATACATGCAAAATGCAGCTTCACCTGGAGATGTCACCAAATCTTACACACTGCACCTTTAAGGATGAAACACTGGCCGTGCTGACATAGACACAGTGTGTCTTCAGGTCTAAGTGCACTCACCAAGCGGTAACCTCAGGGCATCAGTGATTAGGAGCAGGACGTGCGACTGTAATCACAGTGAGCTACACTTTGCTCCGACAGCTCCTGCCCTCTAATCAAAGCAGATTAAGGTGGATCCATCGGGACATCCCATAGTATCTCCCCAACACCGAGAAGCTCTTCTTAAAAGAGCAGTAAACACACCTTTAATCTGCTCTACAAGAGAATAAACCAACGGGAGCTGAGGCTTTATACATCAGACATGTCATTTGCATTCGTTTGTTTTCCTTCTCGTGCCACCTTAAATCTGCCGTCCCCTTTTGATGCTTTAAAACCAAACGCAAACGCACACACACACACACACACGACAGAGCAAGGCCAGGGGCCAGGTGACCCTTGCCGACCCAGGAGCAGATGTGTTATTAGAGCGATAGCACAGAGCATGGAAAGACCCAGACCCTGTTGTTATGTCGGGTGGAGTTTCATGTGGCCAGTGACACTTGAAAGACCTCACAGGACAGTGTCAGATCATTGTGTATAAACATTAACGCCAACCAAGGAGGGATTTCCTCTCCCCCTTTCTTCATGGTGCATTTGCAATCTATGTTAATCATTCCCCAAATGAGAACAAAATAAAAATAGCACAGAAATAGCAGAATTGAAGACACTTTTTAAAAGTGCAGTGCGAACGATGGTGATGAAGTCGCATTTTGCATCGATACTGAATTTAGGTTGAGCTAGTAGATATGTCAACTATTCCTTTGTCCACACGCACTCAAAATGGACTGAAGTGAGAAGTCATTTTGAGAGTA
>JAFBJT010025411.1:0-43699 GCA_016785325.1 Chascanopsetta lugubris | reverse complement strand
TGTGTGGTCATCCCACCTGAGTCACCTTGAAAGCACCTCACATGTTCTTCATTAGCTGACTATCACTGCACAGTCATGACATCAATGAGCATGGACTCCAGACAAAATATGACTCACTTTTCCACTGTAAACACGATAACCTTCCTCCCCCAAACCCGTGAGAGATTAAAGCAGGGAAATTAAAACGCTAAGCAAAGGTAAAATGATCTTTAAGAATCCCCAAGAGATTAGATTTACCGAATAAATCCGCAGCAAGAGAAGGAACTGCCACGTCGGGGTAACTGAATAAAACCCTGCTAACACCCAGCCTCCATCATAAACACTAATCATCCCCAAACGTTCCTAATACAAACCATGTGCACATCAGAAAAGCTCTGAAGGAAACACAGCAGCAGCTGCCCCACTTGGCAGCGAGAGGCACTGCAGCACGGGCGTTTGTAACATCTCACATGTGTTGTCTCGGTGTAATGATGTGTAACATACGAGCAGTTCCTGGTTATTACTCACAGTTTGTCCCTCGGTACAGATCGACGCTGTTGTCACAACATAAAATGTCTCCTACAGCTGTGGCTGAGGGGTCAGAGAGGATGTCCACCGACCAGAGGGACAATTGGTCTACAGCTGAGCAGACGCGCACGCTGACACAGAAGCATACATTAGGTCCAATGCTGATTACGTACATGTCATATGTATGACTTACCTCACTCGGATCCACCGAATTTGTTTGGTGAATGGTGATTATGTCATTTCTGATCTGGGTATTTGAGCGAACACATTATTGGAGAAAAACAACTTTACAATGTGCTTTCCAACATTTTGTATCCATTTATTTCTTAATATGTCCAATCTGTCTGCGTAGGCATGATTTGGACAGACACCACACACTATTTGACGATTATATTGGTTGAGTACATGGTTTTGGGAATATATTCACAGTACATCTCATCTTTCTGGTAGGAGACTCCAGATGTTTGACTGCAGCTGAAAAAACACTTGGTCATGCCTTTCATGTGTCCAGGGGGAACCGTGTGACGTCTCGGACAGTAATGCTACTCAAATCACTATTGGTTGAACACTAAAAGGCTGAAAGGTAAAGAGATATTCATGCCTGTGAACTTGGTTGGACCCCTGTCACTAATTCATATGGTGGATGCATGAGGAAAAGGGTATTTAAAAAATCAGTTGAGGTAGTATCAACAGTGATAACCACCTTAATTTGTCAGCAGACAGCCCTAAAGGCAAAATTCTATGTGGCATAACAAACATGGAGGACCTACCACACTCTGGTCAAGTTGCATTTGAGGTCAGGTAAACATTGCACCCAGTGATTCAGTACCAAGGGTCATATTTTATTCACACTATAAGTTGTAGCTATTGAGATATATAGATTAAATGATGAAATACAAATGTAAATGACTTAATTATTAATATGAAAAATTATTCACAGCTGGCTTTTTAATCTCAATCTTGACATTTTTTTGAAAATTATTATGGGATGAAAAGGCTACATCATAGGATAGAAAGATAAAATGATTCGAGATACAAAGTTAAAATTATGAGAGACTCACCCCAGGGTCAGGTGCGATGCCACTTGGACGACAGTGAAGGAGGAGGTGTCCTCTGCTGGAGCTGCTGGCTAAGATGTTGTAAAAGGATTGATAGACTTGATAAAACGTTTAAAAGTCCAAATTATAAGATAAAATATGCAAAGGGAATATTTATTAGATTAAAAAGTCAAAATATTAGTTAACTTAAGATATGCGATGATTCTGACTTTCCATTTCATTACTTGATGTACGAAATATTTGAGGTATGTGGTCATACTGACTTTTTAAAAGCACATCATTTTGACTCAGCATGTTTACCTACCAATAATACCTTGTCATCTTTTACTGGTGGAAATTAACTTTCATTATAAAATATAACAATATGAAACGCAAAGAAAACACATTAAGAGCAGTATTTCATGCCTTAGTTCCTCATAAGCAATTTCAATGCCCAGAACCAGAGTGGAAATCAATATGTTGTTTATTTTAAAGGCCAATATTTAAACGTCAGTACATAAATATGTTGAAGCCGTGATTACAAGATACACTGACATGTGGATGGAAACTAACTTGGCTGACTGTGATGTCGCTCTAACGAGGAAAAAGGACGTCACGTCCCGGTACCTTTCACGTCTCGTGTCTGGGCTTTGTGTCATGACTAATGTCCCAGGGGATGATTTGGCCTGTTGAGCTGTGACAAAGAACAACAGCACTGGAGGTTGATGCATGTATCTGAAGCACATTAAGCCACATATGAAATGACAGTCCCATGATTCAACTTCCCTTGGCACTGCCAGAGGATTCCATGTGTAACATACACACAAAGCTGCAGTGGGTACCTTTTTTGAAAAAGTATCATTAATTTATATAGCTATCATTAATTGGGCGCAAATGTCCCCTTGGCTACTTTTGTGCGTATGAAAACAGCAAGGGCTCTGTTTTCCAATGTCTCCATACTCAGGAGGCGAAAGATTCCACTGTTCCAATGATCTTTGACCAATCATTGCCAGTGGCAGGCCCTTCTTCTTTGTTCTCATTGGTTGGGATACTGGCTTAGCTTCTTGCACGAATCCCAGTCAACTACTGGCCAGAGGCTGCCGCCGCCCCCGCCCCACCCACCCGCCCCACCCACCCGCAATTTTCAGGTTCCCTGGTAGTGGTGTGAATGGCGCTGTGGGACCATGCTCTTTGTTTCCCATTGGCAGTAACGCCACTTAAACATTTAAGTTTGTTTACAGCTTGTTTCGAAGGACACAGAATGCGTTTTACAACAATGGTGAACAATAAACACACACAAGCAGAGAGGCAGCCTGGGCAAAATATAAGACCAGAGTGAACATCAGCAAGGCATTCTTATGTGAAAACGTAGAAATCTGATGAGTTGATGGTGACCTTTGCGCTGGACGGATTATTCACCCTAGTGTGTCACTGTGTTTTGAAATATGAAACAAGGGGAAATGTGTTTGGAAGCGCTGTGTTAGCATACATTAGCACCGCCGCATTAGCACCATTACCAGGTGTATTTACATTTACCGGCCCACAGTTTAAATAACGCAAAACTTGCCTCTGAACTGGAATTATGAACATGTGCATGTGCAGAACTGTACAGGGGGCAGGGCTCGAGGCGCCTGTGTTAACTTCAAGAGTTACCAAGTACAGCAGTAAGGAATTGCAAGACATCATGCCCATCAAGCTGTGATGTAAGGCACCTTTTTACAAGTGCTACTGGTCACACATTTTACAATGAAGAGTCTGACTTGTGACTACACACAGTATTATGAGTCCAGCTGGCCAGCTGAAAAATCACAGCACCAGTCGGGTTAAATATGAAGACATGAACATTTGAGAAAAAATACGAAACGCCAAAATAAAAAAGACCTGATTTTTCTCTTTTAAACCGAGGAAGTAACAGTCTTTTGGTTTCAAGTAAACCGCACTTTTTGCATATGAACAGAAATGAAAACATTGATTAAAAAAATCATAACAGCAAAAAACTGTCACATTAATAAACATATAAAAATCAAATCCTCTTTGTGGTATGATACAGGTCACAGTATCGATCATTTAAAGTTTGTACACAGGGAGGTTATTATCATAGATAAAAGACGAATCCCTCTGACAGTACATTTAGAGTATGACTCGATAATTTCTCAGGGTATTCCACAAATAAATAAAACCAGGCGACATCAGATCAGAAGTTCTTGAAGATTTCTAAGTCCTTCTGAGGCACAGGCGGGTCTTTCTTCCAGTCCTCCTCTGGGTAAACATCAAAGTTGGAGGTATCGCCCTCATGCAAGACTTTAGGAACTATAGGAGGCTGTGGAGACAACAGGACGAGATCCAGTCATGTTTGTTTGTTTGTCTGTGTTTGTGAGTGAGTGAATGAGTGAGTGAGAGAGCAAATTTGTTAATTTGTTCTAGATCATTGGTTAGTTTGTTAGTTTTCTGATTTTATGTTAATGTGGTTTGTTTGTTACTTAGTTCATATTTCAGTATGTATGTTTAGTTCGATTGTTTGCCAGTTTATTTGTGAATGTGTTCATTATGCTGTGGTTAAATGTTTGCTAGTTAGTCAGTTATTTAGGCTTTATAGTTTTTAACTTTGCTTGTTCCCTGATTTGTTATTAGTCAGTTTGTTAGTTAGCCAGTGAGTTGGTTCATGTGTTTAGTTTGTATGTTAGTTAGCTTGTTTGTTTGCATCTTAGTTTTTCATTTGTTTGTTCATTGATTTGTGTTCATAACTTCAGGCAATAGGTTATTTGTTCACTTATTTGTTTATCTGTTAGCGTGTGAACTCACTAATTAGTGTTGATTAAGTTACTTGATTTGGGGGTTAATTCAGTAATATGTTACTTTGTTAATTTGTTTGTTCTGATCAGTCAATCAAACAACTATTATTTATATAGCAGATGTAAACAAGTCAATGTGTGGTACTCGTCTCTCAGGAAAGTCAGAATGGATGCAGGGCTGAGATGAGTAGTTTAGTCATACAGTTGATGACAACGTTATGAACCCAGGACCCATTGATTATGAATCAGGGCCATTCAGCAGCACTGATCTGAAGAACACACTAGTGAGCACTCACATCTTGGAGATGAATTATTAAACTGCAGCCTGTGACTGCCAGGTCGATTTTCTATTGAGAGTCAAAACACTGAAAAAGAAACGAACACTGTGGAGGACCAGGGACAATGTGATCATACTCATGCTTGGTTTAAAAATGAAACTGCAGAGAAACTTAAAAAAAAAGAAAAAAAGATGAGTACTCATTTAGCTTCCGCCCTTCCCCTCGAGCAACAGGGAACTACGAACATTCACATGAGCGATTCTCATTGGTCTCAACTGCTACAGTCTCAGGGAAGAGAAAGCCTCACCTTCAGTTTCCTCAGGGGAACGGCCTCCCAGTCAATCGTCTTGAACCAGCGGTGTTTCTTCACATCATCTGCTCCGTTCTGAAAGCAATAACACGGAGTCGTGATTCTTCCCACGTCTGAATATCTGAGAGGCATTAAGGTCTTTTGCTGAACTCTCAAACTTTTACCGAGTTGTTTTTTGTGTCCACGGATTACATATTATTTCAGACTAGGTACTGCACTCAGTGTCTGTCAGCTTAAGCATACTGGCCCAATTATATGGAATGAGCGAGCTAAGCTGCACCTTATACATCTGAGTGGAATGGCAGATGGAGCTCTGACGGTATGGGTAAGTTTGAGGTTAACCACCTTGGGAAAACATATTGTTTCAATTTTTGTTTTCTGACTGTCAGATGCAGTCCATAATATTGAGAGTTATATCGAGAGTAGGTTATATCTAAAGAAGCCCCAACATGGCTGAGGCAGGCCAAAGCCTCCGTCGAGCACAATGGCCTCTCTCTCTCAGGCGCACACTGGCTCGTGCCCCATCATCCAGCCAGGATGAGCTCCGGCTAACACCAGATGGTTGGTTGCTAGCTCCTGCTCTGGTGGCTTGGAGTTAACAGGAGACGGGGTTCTCTAGTTAGGTTTCACAGGTATTGGAACATTAAATCTCTTGGCTGTCAAACTGTGCAGATTGGTTCTGTCCTCAATGAGGAACTGACTCATAAATTGGGAGAGAGGGCATGGTGCCCTCATCAGAGAATGAAAATATTTAGATTGAAAGTCAAACACGTATCAACAAGTATCAGTGAACCAAAGACGGACACAATTGTTTCTATCTGGAACCATTTGGAGCTTCGGTCACACTCAGTCACTGGTGTCCTGCCCTGTCTGGTCTCTGGCTGCAGAGGTCAAGCTGCTTCCGAAAGGAAAGAAGGAATATGTAAAGTTACTGTTCAGCTCAAGGAGACAGAAACAAACTCACCTTCATGTTGCCTAACCGTCTGGCTCTGTCAATGACCAGAAACTTCTTGATGAGGTCTCTAGGGGGAGAGAGAAGCAGTCAATGAATCCATTGTTGTACAGCACAGCTAGGAAAAGGGTTCTCCTTCCCACTATCTGCCGGAGGGTTGTCCTCACACCATCACACTGACTTTTGCATCCTGAAATATGGTAGAACTCTGGCACCCTTTGAGTTTTTATTACATTACATAAACGATTACTTATTCCATTTCTGCAAATACAATTGGAAGCATTTCCATCTGATTCTTTTGCATGCATGGACATAAAGGAAATACATATGGTAAATACACACTCTGGTGCGTAGCACTTACTTGACATAAAAATCCAGATGACGAGGAAATTCCAGTTTTCCTGCCAGGATTTTCTGGTAGATTCCAAATGGGTTGTCATCAAAGAAAGGCGGGTACCTGCAAATATATATAAACGTAATTTCCTTCCTGTGCTGCTGAAGCTGCATCGTTGTCGGTGTTGAAATCTTAATTCATAACAAGCATGATGCAAGAACACAGGTAAAGAGCTTATACACTCAACTCTAACCGAAAACAATGATGATTGAAAATGTGATGATGTCAAAACTTAGTCTGGGTGTTGTAAACATTCCTGCTCTGGACAGCACAGCCTTTGTTTACAGCTACTTTGACAATTGGCGCAGTTCTGCCACCCACAGACTTTCTGTGGCAACACTCCACTGAACACATTTTCAGCTCTCCTGTTCTTCCCCTCTCCTCTGGCCTGGACAAGTCATTACCCACAAATTACATAATGGGGCTGGCCACTGCACAAGAGCACACAGGCGCAGAGTCGCACCAGCTTTGTAACACGCCGCTTGTCTTTCTTTGTGAGAAAGCTTGATCTTCAGTCGACTCTAGATAAGGGTGTCTAGGAAGTGGCCTTCACCGCAGTCTCCCCCTCATGTGTTTTTTCTCCCGTAAACCGGTTCTGTCATAGCAGAGGAATCTGGGTCACACTAGCAAAGTAGGGGAGTACAAAACCATATGACTCACTGTAACTGATGGGTAATGAAAGAATAGACAAAGAAAGACATGATTAACACAGAGGAGTTACACAAACAGAGGAGAAGTTAACATTGGAATGTGCTGACTCTGAATGATAAATCAAAATGTGTTTTTATCTGGATAGCTGATAACAAAATGAATCCAAACATTGGTAAACAAAGACTCTAATATGCTAAATACCATTGGTGTTGTGCATAGTATATGCAGATACGTGGCATTTATTATTTTTCAAACAGCAATGCCAGTTGCCACTTGTAAAGCACCTGCGATGCATATACATCAACAGTGTACTGGATTCCAGTTTTTTCCTAAATCAGTGAAAGCACCAACTCTAACTCTACAAATGCCTTGAAATACTCATTGCATGAAGAGCACAGATTGGTTTGTTTGTTCAGGAATATCTGAAAAAGCCAATCAGCAGCAGACTAGGGCAAGTCACAACAGTCGTTTGAATGAAAAATGTAAATCTGTAACTATGCTATTAAGAAGGGTTTGGTGGTATGAATTGCTTTCATCATTTTCCCTCCTGTCCATGAATACTAAGTTTGCTTTCACAGGCTTTGTCCAGGGCTCTGCACTAAAGCCTGTTTCCCATTAAAACTAGCAGGGATCTTTTAATCCCGGTGCATCTACCATTAAAAAGGAGTTGAACATCTTTGCTATCGTCAGTACTGCCTTGCCGTGTTTTTTATTAAAACACACGCTACAGCAATGTTAAGGTCTGTGACTCTCGTGCTTTTCTGCCCAGAATACCAACAAGGCACACAGTATTCACTGCGGATGATGGAGGATATTAGAATAATCCCAAATGCATCCTTAAGGGGATCAGCGTCATTGTTCTCCATCTGTAACTACAAATGCCATTCATAGATTAATTTGTCGCGGCTCTGCAGCATTCTATAGGCATGCATTGAATAGATTTACCACCGTGACACAATAACAGATATATATGATTAATAGATCTGTACTTCGTCTGTTCAGAGACATCTCAACCACCGACTCTCACTGACTTTCTCTTGTTTGAGTTTGTTAGTTTCGTCAGTACGAGGAAAATGGCATTAGTAAGTCTGACTTGCATTCTCCTTCTGTAATTAGGGATAGGGTTAAAAAGCTTGAATTCACTTCTCAAATCTTTACGACACAGTCTCTCGGAGGCACTGTTCACCCCAGCAGCTCCCAGTCTGTCCCTCTCCACCCAACCACACTCTGCAGTTTGTTGCCGCTTACACTCTACTGCTCCTGTGGAGGAGAGCGCCCCCCTGTGCTTCCATATAGGTAGGACGTGGTGTTCCTCTGTAACGCACTTACCCAGCCAACATTTCAAAAATGAGGATCCCCAGGGCCCACCAGTCCACCGCTCGACCATGACCTTTGCTTTGGATGACTTCGGGGGCCAGGTACTCGGGGGTGCCGCACAATGTCCAGGTCCTGCTCAGACACAAGCAGATGACTTTGAAATGTCGAGTTCAACAGAGACAAGAAGAAATGAGCAGAGGTGTTGTGTTCCCATTGGTGCACATCCGCACAATCTATATACTGTGTGTGGGAGGGGAGACTCTTGTTGCATAGGGAGGCCAAAACCCGCCGGTAAAGTGATCTGCCTGTGACATCCGATCTCTCTGCAGCACCTTCAGTAGTACAATGATGATACGAGACCTAGATGAATGGATAGAGCAGTAATGGATCTGGATGTGTCGGTGAGTGCAACCACACGGTGAAGATGTGATGAGAGCTCTATCCAATACACGAGTACTTGATGACTAATGGCAGATTCTTGATGAGTGTGAACAATAGATGGAAGTCCAAAGAAGATTATGTGTCAGACGCTTGCATCCTCATGGCTGACGGAGCGGCTGATTGACACTGTGCATGTGTAACAAACATGCATGCTGTTCTCTCTCTCAAAGACCCTTGTCCTCTGATGAAGAGCACTTGGCCCTGTGCCAGCCCTTCATTGCCTGTCACTGATATCACCTGGGGAGTGACCCCTTTCACCCAGTTGCTATGGCAACAGTAATTTGTATGGAAATGTTGGTCCTGGTGAAGAATGAGGAGGCTGCTGATGTCGGGGGAATAAAGTCTGGGTGCTTGACGGGCGGCGGCGTGGACATGGAGGAAGTAATACACGTGTCGCTCGTTGTTGTGCGATTACATAAGACAGCTTGACATTCAAATGTGCTGATTAGTTTCTTGGCCAGCAGGAGTCACTGTGGGGGACAGTTGGGCTGTGATGACACGCCATCACACCCTGAACATCGCTAGTACACGGGAGCTCGCAGCAATGAGGTAACAGCCTTCCCATCCCAGGCAATTCTACTGCCCTCCATTTATAGAAGTGGGTCAGTTGCACACCAGAGAGGTATCTACACCCCACCTCTTTTGCTCACTCAGTCTGGGGGAAAATGTAATCTTACTCCATTATGTTTACATGTCATGGGGGTCAACACGACGCTACATGAAACACAGGGGAGAGACACGGCAGTAATGAGGTTGTAGTGTAGATAGAGGGTTGTCTTCTTTCCTCTAAAGCACATCTTTTCAATTCTGCCGCGGTCATGCAGGGGCCTCGCTCGCTGTGTATCTAATTCAGAGTAAATGACATCAGTCAGGGAAAGTTTGTCCTTCAGTAGCACTGTCATGGTTGCCTGAAGTTTAGTGGATTCCCTCAAATTCCCAAGGGATATGATGAGCTTTTCAAGGACAGCGAGGATAAGGGGATTGTCTTTCCTTGTTTTTCTACCGATTGGGAATTCCAGGGGGTTTCGCAGTCGTAACTTGAAATTACTACTTGAAATGATGTGATATCATTGAGTGTCAAAATGGAAGCTGATTTCCCCCCCCTATTACCTGTCAGACAGCTTCTTTGCAAATCCAAAGTCGGTCAAGCGGATGTGCCCTTCGCTGTCCAGCAGGATGTTCTCCGGCTTCAGATCTCTGTAGACGATTTCTTTGGAATGGAGGTACTCAATGGCGCATACAATCTCAGAGGTATAGAAGAGGCCTGCGTTGTTGCTGAAGCGCCCACGACTGCGTAAGTAGCTGAAGAGTTCACCGCCTGGCACATAGTCCATCAGCATGTAGAGGAATCGCTCATCATGGTGAGTCCAGAACCTGAGACAGGTGGAGTAACATAGAGTTGAGGTGACATTAGAGGTGATTACAAGTGTTCCGGAAAGACTGCATCTTCTATCACTTATTGTGGATCAGGGTGTGCAACTTGAGCTGGAGAGGCACTTTAGAGAAATAAGTGAGATGAGCTTTGAACTCACAGTCTAATGAGGAAGGGGTAGTTGACCTCAGTCAGCACCTCCTTCTCATTGTGCACATGCTGCTCCTGCTTAAGTCGGATCACGTCGGGGATCTTCATCTGCTTTAGAGCATGAAAGGTCTTGCTCTTCTTGTCCTTGACCAGGAAGACTCGGCCAAAAGTCCCTGTGCCTGAGGAAGGGTGAGGAGGGAAAGGCGTTAACCACTACGCCACACAAGGGAACTGAACCATGATGATTAAAAACATATCCAAATGATCGGCCCTGTATCAATTCTGTGATTTTCTTTTCATTAAAGGTACTTTATGTAGTTTTCCTTAAATCATTCAGTTTTAAAAAAAAGTATTTGTCTTAACATCATCCTTTTCTCTGGTCATGTCGTAGTAATCTACTTGATGACTCAAGAGTCATCTTGAGTCTGATTGTCAAGGTGAAACTAGCCATTTACAAAAATGTAATAATTGTATATAGTAAACAAACAAGGCATAGTGACCATGTATGTTTGAGTGTAGCATTTAATTTCTCACAAATTAACGCCAAGAATAGTACCTTAACATGGGGTCATTTCCCTGTTTGGAGACATGTTGCGTGTGATATACAGTCCCTGGGCAGTTTGCTCAGCTTGTTTCGCAGAGGATTTAAGGAGCACACATCGCAGAATTTTTAGGCTTAGTGGTTTGAAACAGAAAGAAAAAACACAAGAGTTGTTGCTGTATAGTATGGAGATCTCTAGTGTTGTTGTGTTAGTGTCTTATTCCTGCTATCGTGATCAGATAATGACAATGTGTGAGTTAACAGTCGATGAGTGAGACACTTAACTGCTGTAATGTTCGAATGAAATGTTGGCTGTCTTGTTCCTCAGCTTCACCTACAATGAACCTTTGTCTGCGGTGGATTGTGTTTCCATGGCAACGCAAAGAGTAAAACACCACTTTAGCCAGACACTTTTCACAAGAGCTGCTGAGAAATTCCCTTGATTACTGGTTTGCAAAATAGACTGCAACAGATCTTGTTTACCAAGTACACAGATTTATTTCAGCTGCTCTTTTAACTTATTGTTTTGCTGTTCTTTTATGGTGCTTGTAAATCATATATAAAGCATTACACACATCTCTTGTGTGACTTGTTAAAATAAACTTAGGACAGCATTCGTCTTTTTTTTCCATTTCTTTGTACAGATCATGATACAACGTTAGTGAAATAAAATATATGGGAGAAAGCTTCCCCTTCTAAGAACAATCCCACTGCTTGCAACTTTGACAGACTTACACAAGTCACATCAACAAATCTAAAAAATTCAGATATGACATTGTGATGTCGATGAAAACTAATGTGCTCCGACAAGTGTGTTGCCTTTGAGTCATATCCTGTGGGTCATATTGTCTCCCACTGCAGCAAAATCATCTAATGCTCTAAGAGTTGCTTTATGATTCCAATGACAATTAAACAACAACGGGCAGATAAAGCGCTTTAGCTGATTTGTTTTGGGCAGCAAATCCCTCTCATCAGACAAAATGGCTGGGCAAATTGGATTTTTATACAGGGCTTATAAGCTTGGAGATTTCCCGCAACATCGCGGGAATGAATGCCCTTCCCTGCTGCATACCTCCCTAAGCTAAGGCTTTGTTTCCCACATGCAACCTAATGCATGCGAGTGAAATAGATGTCCACTATGCAGTACACAGCATGAGATGATTCTTGAGAATATCTGGTTGCAAAAAATCTTTGCTGTTAAGAGGAGAAGTACCATCAAAAGAATATTTTTTTTCATTATTATTATGTCTGTGTTTTTCTATGTCCTTACTGTTTTGTATCTGCCACTTATAAGTGGGTGGATGAGAACTGGTTCTCAATGACCTACCTGGTTAAATCAAGATTATGTAAATAAATAAACAAAGGGGCACAAGCAGGAAGAGTTAGACTGCTAGGCACAGTTTGCAGATAATTTGCGGAACTTATTAAAATTGTATGAGACTCATTCTTTTGCATATCTGGAGCTCTAATGGTAGTGTGACACTCATTAAAAATTAAACATGTATTGCTCCTTGCTCAGTCAGTACTGACATCATGTGTCCTGTTATGTTAAAAGTATTGTGTGCAGGATTATTTAAAAAAACAAAAAAAACAAAACAACAACAGACAAATCCTTAATGACCGACAAGCAATGTGATTTTATTTCTGCAGAGCTCCCTGCTTCTATATTCTCATTTGTGTGTCTGCCTGTCTGAGGGCTCTGAGTTATTGTGAATAGTGTGCCAAAGTGTTAGCATTTATAAAACTATGTAATGAGTTATGTTAATGCCTACGCATACATGGAAACCCTATGCAAACCAAAGGGCTTTTCCCAGACATGCCCAGCCCCAAAAATGTAACTACCAATTGTGGCGATGCAGAACCCAGGAGAGGTGATTTGTCCTCAAAGGAGCATAACATTTTGGGCAGACAGTGCCCTGTCTCTGCTGCCCCTCTTCATGATTTTCATATCCACTACAAACCAATGGAGCCAAGTGTGTACAGCTTTATTGCATCTTTGCGGCAAAGAAACACTCACCCACGGACTGGAAGACGGAAAAAGTCCAAGAGGAAAAAGGGGCACTTCACGGCCACCACAGTTTCTGCTCTGCCCCGCCATTAATTTGTTAGAGTAGTTCCAGGATGACACACCCACATACACACAAAACTATGTCTGCTCATAACCACGCATGAATCTGCCTTTTTGTGCACTACCGTCCTATTTGTGTTGTTGGGCAGGGGGAGGGATTAACTTTGGAGTGTTAGCAAACACCAGCAATTCTTGAATACCTTCAATAATGGGATCTGACTAAATCTTGTACAAACCTAGCAATTTGTGGTTTCCCGTCTAGCAGGCAGGCATATACCATGTGAGGCCTGGATGCTAAATCATGCTATAAAGATTTGTTCAGCAACAATGGGGTCTGGTATAATCCTCCCTCAGTACATGTAGTAAACAATCAAGGCAAGGATAGTTTCTTTGTTTTCTTACATGGTCTTGCACAGTGTCACCATCTGCTGCTGATTATTGGATCTATGATGAAAATATAAAAATATCAAAACTTGCAATAAAGGTCCAGCTAAGAATTTTGCAGGTTACTGAAGAATTAAAACAGGACAACTGATAACAACTTTTAATAATCTGATAATTTATTTATTTGAGTTATATTTTGATAAATAGGTTAATGGATGCCGTTAATGCCATCACTGAATTAGGAAAAAGAGCTGGATCACATTAAAATGGCTTAAATTAAAATATCTTATCAGAACAAGGTGATGACTGCAACAGGAGGTTCAAGGACAGTGCTATTACACTGACACTTGACAGCTATTTTTCCGTGAGGGATTAATGGAAAAACACAGGAAGTCACACTTAAAAAAAAAGTCCTAACTCAGGCAGCTCTCTCCATGACAACAAAACATTGGCCAACACATAATGTTGTCATATAAAATGACATAATTCGCTCTGTAACCAAACTGGTTTCTTGAACATGACAATGGGCTGATTATACTCAAATCAGGGTTCTGACAGCAGAGGGAAGCTTATATTGACGACTTTTATGACTTAAAAAAAATTTTTTTTTACAAATAAATAATAAGAACATTCATTGTCTCCATGCTGGAATGCTAAGACTCTGCCACATCATATGTATGACTGTGCAATCCCATGATGCAGAGGTGACTCAACCCTTTATCATCTGGATACGTCAAGCAAAAATGACATCACTTCCACACGCTCAAGTCTGTGCCTGAACGAGGATGAAAATTCTTCAGAATATTAGCTCACTATCTAACTGGTGTCCACACCTCTGAAATACGAAATAGGACTGGAAGCTGTATGGGATTGTCACCGCCTCTGGGCTTGTGAGCGTTTACGTGATTGATCAGTCAACTGAGGCGCTCTCTTGTGAGCAACCTGAGTGAAAAGAACATAGAGAGGCCCTGCATTATGGAGAGTTCTGCCCATTGAGGATAGTGTCAACAGCAGTATAGTGTGAATTTCATTGATGCTGCACACAGCCTATCAGGTCTGTTGGTATATTGTGTCTGTCTCTTCATTTCTGTCCAGTGATGCCCCAATCAGTTTGGGTGAGCAAAGAACATCAAAATTGTATTCATTAATGGTTCATCTGATAAAATTGTCACCCTCTAAAATCCATTATCAAGAATTGTGTGAACTGATTTACTGTCATTTTCTGCACAAAATAATCTGTCACTGGTTCCACTTGCTGGGATAGGGTTCAGACTGTAGAAACACACAATGCTAAAGAGTGTATTTTAGTCCTTCATGCACCACAGAGCAGCATTCATAGTAAAGCATGGGCCAATGGATGTTTTGTTATAACTGCATACTCTATCGAGGGCAGCACCCCGTTCTATCTTATCAAAGGTGCTCATTGGTGTGTGAAGCACAGAAAAGTCATACTTCTTTGTTTCTACATCTTCTTGTGTGAGCCACAGAGGATGAGCGCCAGTGTCTTCTTCTAGGCCCTATGGTTCTGATGCTTATCTATTATAATCTATAGACATATCAGAGGACATATAAAAGTGGGTCAGGTAGTGCATTCTTGAACAAAGAAAACCCTAATGATTCCAATGAGGAATATATATGAGTGTAATTCTACTAGGTAATGATTATCTTAAATCAAGGTGAAAAAATAGTTTGACGTTGAATGGCAACACTTGTAAATTTAAGGTTTTGACTTTGTCAAGCACCTTGAAATAACGCGTGCTATAATATGGTAAAATAGAAATACAGATACAACTGACTCAACTTGACCAACACGCAATACCGTCATTTGACCACTGCATGTTCTTTACTTCAAAGCTTTGCACACACACACATTGGCAATGCGTACATTCTTAGGTCTCTCCAACACTGCCTCCAATTCTTAAAACACATCCATAAAGCAGGTTCTCTGTGTGACGACAACTTTGTAGCTGTGTGAACACAACACCTTTGAGAATGCACTCATTTCTACCTCTTGACCTATTTTGTCCCCATTTCTCATGAACACACGCCAGTCAGTCGTCCTCTAGCCAGCAGCATGATAACAACAACACTGGCATGACTGCGAGTCAAGGAAGCTTATCTTGATACAAATATATTCAGTTACACTAGTTCTTCTGGCAGCTGGGAACTGCTGACATGGGCACAACTGGCAACAAGCTTTATCTCACCGACTGTGGCGACGGTCTCCAGGTCATCCAGACAGTACATCCGGTGGTTGGGAGCCGCTTCTCCGGCTGGATTGCAGCTTTTATTCTCTTTCATGGTGTTGGTGGAGTCAGTGTTGAGTCCCACCTTTGCTTTTGAGGACGCCATTTCCTACAGTCTGCGGTATCCGAGTGTATTTATGATAATTTCCAACGGGACGCAAACACAGTTCCTGTCGGGCATTTCCGGACGGAGGCAGCGGTCAGTCCATCTCTTTTGTCCCGGCTCCCTCAGTACAGATGGGGCAGCGGTGACAGACAACCAGGTAGAAAAAGGTGATACTGAAACTACTAAGTTTATGGGGACTTACAGCGAAGATGGCCCGAAGCCGCCGACGTGACAGACAAAGGCTGAAGACAGGTGCTTCGGCATGTAGCGTTAGCCTCCTGCGATACAGCTAATGTGACCGGTCACAGACTCCTCATTCAATCCCACATTTCAAATAATTCCTCGGACAAATTCAACGCCACCAAACCCGCAGCTCGCCGCTCCCAACTTTCCCGACTTTTTCCATAATTTCTTCGGGTACAACACCAGACCTCACCCAGCGGCTCCGTCTGTCCACATCAACCAGGAAGTGACTCCCCGGTGTCGGTGACAGTGCTCACGTGACTTTCAAAATAAAACACAAGCTGGTAATGCTGAGGGGAAAAAAAAAACTCTCCGAGGCGAGGGTGCCACTGTTTACATTCTAGATAAAGATTTCCCCAAAAATGTGAAAATACGTAATAATAAAAATAATTTTACTCATGGATTGGGAAAACTTCGTCACATTTGACCACTTCCGATAGCCTCCTCTTGACTGTGTGTACTGATGAGACGCTTGATGTTGACAAAATGTAGCCAATGAAAACCAAGCTGTTCCGGTCTGTGGACCAATCAGGTTCCAGAATCGGCGTGATGATTAAAAAATAGATATGAACTCAGCACCCTGAAGGTACAGTGTGTATGTAATATTGAGGGAAGTCTTGTGGTGAAAGTGCACATATGAAAACAATGATTGCATGTTCAGGTTATTCTTTGTTTGTTATGATCACATAAAAACACTGACTGAAAGTAAAGCATTGAAGTAAAGCTTAGTTAAGACAGAGGCAAAGGCCTGTGCTGAAGATAGTCCTGACTGAGTCAGCTGCTCTGAGGTCACTCTTCATACTTGACCTACAAGTACTATGTTACACTCCCTCATCTTGTTTCACCCTCACTAAACAAATTAGAGTGGGTATTCATTTTAAAGGTATGGTTTGTAAGACTCAACTAAACAGATTCCTGGCCAAAGATACAAAGACCAATGTTTTATCTGTTCAGCAATATATTATGATATGCATACGTTGTTTGGATGTTTTGAGATTCAAATTTTATAACATGTAACATATTTTTACTTGTATGTAGTACATTAGAACAGGAGTACATGTTTGTTCTGATTATATATCATTCTATGTACACAAAGCAGAAATATGTTATTACCTGTCAATAATTGATTTACACATACACAAACATATAAATATCTATACTATTTGCATTTCTATTGAAAATTGCATTTTGTCCTGCTTCAATTGAAACGTTCTATTGTCCCGCAGACAACAAACAATTTGGCCTCAAGCTGCTTCACTAAACTCTTTTGACGCTGTTGCAAACAACCTGTTTTCTTTCTCTCGCTCTGAATATACAGAGTGTAAGGACAGTTTGTCCACGACACAGAGATAAGGGGAACAAATCTTTATTCGGAAGAAATTCTCTTATCAAATGCTTGCAGATAGCACGCAGGAGACGTAAATAAAGAAAAGCTGAAGGAGGATTTTAATCTCTGTGACAGCCGGGGAGAAGGGACAAGGTGCAACTCGATATTTGCCGGGATGTACCTAACACATTGTGTTGTTCTCTCAGCGGTGCTCTTCCAAACACATCGCTGCAGAATACAATAAGTGTGTGAGGAGAGTGCGTCACTGTCACAGTCACAAGAGAAAATGTGTCCATAATGTGTCCAAACACATTATTGGCATATTATATTACTTTTACAAAAAAATATATGTCATATTATGGGTTAGCCTGCTCTGTTGTGCATAATCTATCTTAATTGTTTTGGGGGGGAATCCCTTTAAAGGGGCTGTGTGTATGTTTTCCACCTCAAAATAATCAGAAAGGACCAAAAACATTATCACAGCATTCAGAAGTACAAGTCTCCATATCAGGCCCAGGACGTACGTAGTTGTATTGCTTCATGTGCTGTAATACCACTTTCTTACCACTAGAGGAGTCACCAGCCACTATGAGTCTGCCTTTATTCCACACTGGAATTCCTCACTTCTTCCCACAATTTGAGTTCCTGAAACAGCTGAGAAATTGTTCTTCTAAAATACATTGTAGTGTACTCATCCATATTTTGGGAGATGATAAGTTCACACACTCAAGAATAAAATTGTCTTCCAGATATTATCATAGTTATTTACTGTGTGGCATTCAAGAGTAAATGGAACCCGTGCATAGCTTGGAATCCATATAGACACAAATAGAAGTTTTGAAGGCTATGCATTCTCCTACATCCTTGTGAGAGATATTCAACTGCAATACACAACCTCACCACTAGGCATTTAGAACAAACCCACCATCCAACCTCCTTTTCGAGACGTCTGTCTGAGATAAGGCAAAACTGTTTGATGGGAAAAGCTGTCTCCCGTCCTTTATCAATCTCAAACAGAGAGTCTTTTTATGCCTTTATTCTAGGCTCCCACTGATAAGATGTGGAGAGCCCAGAGTGGTGTGAAAGACATATTGTGCTGGCCTCCATCTTCAGAAGATAAAATGAGAATGAACCACAAAGGTCAAAGGCAGCTGAGAACACAACCAAGGACTCCTGCTTTTGCTAAGGTTGCTCCTTTCAGCCCCTGAGCTTCATTTCTGGCTTTAAAGCTACACGTCGAACTAGATCCAACTCACTCTACCTCTATTTCATGGACCTTTAGAGCGGAATTTCACAATTAGGTTGTATTATATCTCACACAAACTGAATACCATGCATGTTAGCATTTACAAGAATCCTTGTAGCAAACAAAACATATATCTTGACCACTCTGAAAATAAATATCAGCCCCTGGAGAAAAGAATAACCTTGAATGTTAAATAGGAAAAGGCAACTGAGCCACCAGTGCATCACTGTGAATATGAGTTCAGTCACTCAGAAAATAGCTGAGGGTACCTGGAGGAGAATCGGCTCCTGGCTGATGTGAATGTTGATATGAGGCATGCAGTGATCGGCGCCACTGCTAAAGAGAATGTGCTCACTTCTAGTTTCTATGCAGGAGAAAAGAGGGCCTGTCTATCTCTGCCCGACCCGAGTCTCTGGTCTGTGAGGGGAACACAACCTATCGGGGATGTAATGTATAATAAGCTGTTTTAAAAACCAGGTCTCTGATGCTGCCTGGCAGGTGGAGGGATGCACCACTCGAAGCTGTTTGTTCAGAATTCGAAGGCTCAAGTGTCATCATGCCTGAGACTCATTTTCCAATGTTTTAATAATGTTTGAAAGAACAGGAAAGGACAGTCACAGGATCATACTGTCCCATACAGACATCCCTCGTTCCTATACCAGGAGTGATGTTGCCACTCATTTCATTAAGATACATTCATCCTCTTTATATCTCTACAATTCCCATTGTACGACATAAAGATATATATACAATATAATAGATTTACATGTATATAGCTAGTTCATTTTATATAGTGCAGTATGATTTAGTATTATGAATTGTGATCAGTGCTTAATTTGTGCCGGATCCTGCCAGTACATGTAATGATGAAATACAATATGATATGATATGATATGATATGACATAACATAATATAATATAACATAACATAACATAACATAACATAACATAACATAACATAACATTACACAATATAATATCATCAGTATTTGGACACCATATTCTAAATCATATCCCTCCACATTTGGTCATCACAGAGTTTTTCTCCTGACTGATGAAGGAGAACACTGCCCACTTTCCACCTATGACAGCAGCAATTATGACGTTGTCAGCGGGAGCGGGTGGGAGGATTAGATCCATCATGGACTTGACTGTATGCTGAGTATTGGCTTCCTGTCAAAGTGAGAATTCAGAACACAGGCCTCGGCATCTGTCTTTACAACAGGAATGTCTATAATCATAATCTGCCGTCTCCTCCCCTCTTCCCCTTCTCCCTCCTTCCTCACACTCTCTTGCCAGCTGTCTGTCTGTCACACGCGCAAAATGGGGGAGAATTTTAAGGACAACTTATATAATGATTCCCTGGCTAAACATAGCAAAGCCCCTCCGGCTCTGGCTGTACTGTCTGCGCCTCACACACACACACACACACACACACACTTATAAGGGGGAGGGACGTCCTCCTCTCATCCACATGGAGGCGCTGTGGAGCTTTGCCTGGCTGCAGGTGTGGCCCACTCTTGTTGCTTCTGCTCTGCACTTGAAATTCAACATTAAACACAGAGCAAAATGAGAAGAGTGGAATAATAAGATGGCAAAGAGCAGATTAGAGAGAAAGAGACTGTATTCAGGATACATCTGTTTCTTTTTGTTGTGCAGTTGAAGACATAACGCAGTCGACCGATGAGACTTTTTGGAGGCTTGAGAGCTTCTCACAAACTGTTGTGTTTACACGACGACCCGGGGGTGACAGAGGAGGGTAGACATGACAGGGCAAGAAGAAAGAAGAAAAAGTAGAAATTTGCTTAACTGCCCCTTCAACGATTGTTCGGTCGGAGATAAGACAGAATTTAGCTTTGGAAAGGCAGCGTTATTAGATTCAGACTCGAGTGGTTGACCTTAAAATCTTGCCACTGATGACATTTGTGCCTCTCTGTCCATGTGAGGCGCAGCTATGATGTAATCGAGTGGGTAAAATGTCAAACGTGAGCTCAGACGGGCAGAGTGAAAAGCATTAACGCAGGAGCCGTGAGCCATTCCACCGGTGCTGCCATCGTGACCTTGACTGACTGCCAGCCCAGTCGGACCACAGAGGGTTCGTGCTGTCCGATGGCTGAGGACACGGCCGTGTCCGTCACACCCATACTCCTCATTGGAGATGGATGGTGCGCTTTCTTTGAAGCCCACATTAAAAAATGAAACGCACCCCCTTACCCTTTCCTATCGAGTGTTGCAATTGTTATTTTTAGCCAGAAGCAAACAAGTTGCTTTGGGCTGCATGTTAGCCCACATAAATTGCAGTAGCTCCATTTAGCCACTGGGGGAATTTCTGCAGCAAAAGCTTGTTGCACATCCGGCATACACTTCTGAGAGTACATCAGTGGAGCAGGTCCACCCCGCGGACATGGCGATTGTGGTGCAACACCACATTGTTACAATAGCTTGGGATGGCAACTTGTTTGAAAGGAGCGGGGGCAAGGTGAGGCTCAGGAGGACCCCTTTGTCAATGGTTACTGAGGTTACCAGATGGTTGTTCAGATCATGATCCACTGTTCTCAAGAAAGCAAGGAGGGAGAGAGAGAGAGAGAGAGAGAGAGAGAGAGAGAGAGAGAGAGAGAGAGAGAGACTCTCTTGATTAAAGGGGTGCCAAACATACGGCTCACGGGCCAGCCCCTGCCCACCGGGAGGTCCAATGAGGCCCGTTGGATGATTTTTTTTACGAGGTGTCAAAAATGGTGTACTTGGTTTATGTTGGTTTTATTGAGAAGAGACATTTCCATTGCAGTATTTTCATTAAATTCACAACTGTTCTTGTCATTTTTGTTGTAATAAAAAAAAAAAAGGAAAAACATCAGAAGTTGTTTGTAAGTCATGATGCTACGACTTCACTGGTCCGGCCTACTTGAGATCAAATGTAGCGGTATGTGGCCCCTCAACCAAAATGAGTTTGACAGCCCTGGTTAAGAGGCAGGTCATCAGGGTTACACTATGAATGTGCGCCGTGGAGTTGCTGCTCTTGACTTTCTGGTCATTATTAGCCGAAAGTGTTGTAATGTCAGACTTTATGAAAAAAAATAAACTGCTCATTGAAAAGGCAAGAAAAAAAAGGCTTCAGTCAACCTTGGCAGGAGTTCTATTTCCCAGTTAGAGAGTCAGCAAAGGACGAGTGAAGGGCTAAGTCAGAGCTGCATGCAGGAAAGTGATTATCCCATCGTGTAACTCCAGGTTTTCAGAGGCGAACATCACAGTGACAGACCCCGCGTACTTGACATTGTGGCTCAATTAAGATCTTTAGGGCCCTGCGGCACCGAGCGCCGTCATGAAGACGCCTATAGCTTTTTCATCACAGATACATGACAAAAGTATTACACCCTCAACTTTGATAACCTTGTTTTAATTACGCAATTACATCGCCATCTTCTAACCCCGTTCTCTTTGGTGCATTTAAAAGCAGCCTCTGGAGTCGGGGGGCCATTTGTTCAGCATAACGACAGCTTTGAACTTGCGGGAAATATTATGCAGAAATCTCTCCTTTGATGCAGAGCAAAGTGCGCTCATTAAACAATTAGCATAGTTATTCTGGTGGTAATCACCCACATAGACTGTAAATTGGAGTTTAAAAATAGTCCTGTTTGAAATCAGCGCGGGGCGCTTTAATACCTACCTTCGTACCCTGGGGCGAAACATTAACATGTATCTCTTGTGTATCCGTGAAACGCCGATAAGAAGAATTCATGCAGTCAAAAAATACACTCTACGTCTTCATATTGTGGCTTTTGATGGATTGTGTTGCCTGTTCTGTCAGAGAGGCTTATTAATATTGCAAAGAAGCATGTTTCATGTAGTGACAACACGGCTGAGAGGCTAGAACATGACAGCATCAGCTCCTACGGATACAATACTGATGAGCCGGCTCATCATTACCAAGAGATGTTTCAGTAATTATTGGAGAGTGTTTGAGCCCACGTCAAACGTTAAGTGCTCACCTGATCTTTGCCTCTTTCCCTTGAAAATCCAGGGTGAGCCCAATGATGTTGTGGTGCTCGTCACTTTTCCCTTTACAGTGGAACCTCAAAACTCAAAATGGTGAATCACATGGAATCAAAATACCCCTAAAAGGTTTTCATTGCCACCTGGGCCAGCGATTTAGAGTTCGAGGGCCGATGGCAGACCCCTTTTTCCCCGGCAACACATGATGACTGAATTATGATCGGCTAGAAGCTATAAAGTGAACACCAACTGTTGGAAGCAGGGCAGCTGTGAGAGGCAAATAGATTATTGGCAACGATTACATTTTACTATTGTCTTTATTTGATACATATCCATAAATGTTTTTTAATTGAAAATATCAAAAACATTGTGGATACGCCAGCAGAGAGGGCTTTGCTGACCTTGACAGCCCACAGCCAACTATTTAAAGACCTCCCGCTAATTTCCATGAGCAACTCATGTGACAGTCCCACGAAGGGATGTTTCGTATTCCAATCAGAACGGAGACCGTAGTTGCCTTCTAAGCTGCTTTTAACACAATCTAAAAGTTTGTTGCAGCCGACTGAGTTGGTTGCACGAAAACAATATTTTTCGGATTTAGAAAGGCATGCATATTTCATATGCACCAGCCGAGTATCAATCTCTGCCACACGGCATCAACAAAGGGGATATTGATTCAGTTTATTTTCTCATCTCAGAAGCGTACCATGGGGCCCCCGTGTCTGTCGCTGCTGCTGCCTCACACTGTCATCACTTTGCTGAATAAAAAACAGTAGCCATGAATAATTCCATCGTTGTTTTTTCACACCATCTGCGGCTGATTTGGAGCTACGGCTTTACATTTCACCCCACTGTACACACCTGCACGCATCACCTGCGTCCACCCCCCCCCCCCCCCCCCCCCCCCCCCCCCCCCCCCCCCCCCCCCCCCCCCCCCCCCCCCCCCCCCCCCCCCCCCCCCCGGCTGCGCGTTGCTCATTGCTTCTTATCCCTGTCAGGCGGAGACGAGCTCCATGTGCAGTCGTGTTAACATGGCGTTGAGACACAGACGTGGAGGAGCTGCCAGCGACGTGCCAACCACGAGATGGAACAACACACACTCACCGCTGACAACAAAGGCGCCGCAGAGTCCCCCACAGGGCTCCGATTCCATTCAGAGCCCAATAACCCAGTCATTTCCCTGTTTATCTCATGAGGCTCGGCCCGGGCTCAGGTTGTATGTATATTAGCATGAGCACTGGAGGTGAGGAAAAAAATGAAAAGTTTGTTTTTACTAGCAGCACATTCAGGGCCTGACTAGGAATAATATGACTGTCACTATTTCACCTGTTCTCTGCTCCCACTTAAAGGTCCAGTGTGTAAGATTGAGATACGATGTGTTTATGAGCCCTTTATATTTACATCCGGGGGTTGCAGACCATGCCACCGTGTCTTCATGGTGGCCCATGATGGACAAACCAAACACTTGGAGTTTTGACGTTAACTGAAGGCCACAGGTTGTCATACAAGTTGGAGGACCCAACACTGTGTCTTTTTAACACTGCAATAGGCAGCTTAGGAAACTCTGTGGCAGTGACTGTAACTGTGATTTTGTCAAGTCGCACTATAATCACTGTGTTAATTCAGTTTTCACTTCCCTGTAATGAAGCCTTTCTGTTTACAACAGGAGTGGGTCCTCTCTATGGAGGCTGCCATATTGCATCTTTGTGGTTTTAACCATAACTGGGAGCTACTATAGGCATGAGAAAGAGTGCGGTAAGGGGTGCACATACGCCAATAGATGCCAACCAAATGCTCCACACTGCAGCTTTAAACATGGAGGTCCACATGTTATTGTTCAGTTGGAGTATTTTCATTGATAATGCCGAATAAAAAGTTGACAACAAAGTAAAGGGAACTTGAACATAATCAAGTTATTCCAGGCCACTGACGCTCACACCCCTCCTCAGACCTGGCTTTCATAATGGAGGAGGAATAATCAGCAGGAGGAAATAAAGGCGCTAATCTATCATCAGGCAACGGGTCACCACGGTTACCAAGCCGGTGGGGAAATGCAGAGGCTCCCCCATGCTCCGGGAGGATGATCCATCATTTAACATACTAACAAGGCGAGGGATTTTAACATAAGAGATAATGCAGGTGGCGTGTTATCAGGCGCTGTCGGAGACCTCTGTTAGCGCTGATGGGGAATCCTCTGTTATCTGCCGCCGAGAGAAAGTAACCCCGCGACACCGTGAGGAAGCCGCCGAAAGGAAGGGTTTCAAACACAACACCTGCTGTTTAATTAAAGAGACGGATTATGGGCCAAGGCGAGTGTATTATTTCTGCGTGAACTCATGAATTATACAGGGGAGACGTTCCAACTTGTTCACCACTCAGGTCCATTTAGACCTGGTATTAAAGGTGCAGTGAGTAACAACCTGAAATGAGTTATTTATCGTTTGGCATGGGGTCATCGAGTCTAATATTGTCTCTGGATCTTTTACATGCGCCGTTATTTGGAGAGTAACCTAAGCATGATTATCTGTCTGATCTATTTGTGAATGCAAATAATGTTTCAAGGGCACATGTGAGAGGCCTGAGAAGTTACTTACCCGCCCAAGTGCTCTTCAGTTTCCCCCCGTCTGCGTCCGATCAATGCTTGGAAAAATGTTGCCAGCTCGGTTCAATTTGTAGACAGAAGCACCTCTTCCTGAAGAAGAAGAAAAGCTCCTCGTCTTCCCTTTGCTTCTCAAGGACAGAACGACGAGGAGCTCATACCGAGCTGCAACCTGATCTATATTCTGGACAGGGCCAGGAACTATAAAAAGAAAGTGATGGGACCGTGCAGGTCTACCTGTTCCCACTCTTCACCCAAAACTTCACAAATGAGAGTTGCTGATAGGGAGAGGAGAGGAGAGGAGAGGAGAGGAGAAGAGAGGAGAGAGGAGAGAGGAGAGGAGGGGAGAGGAGGTGTCTCCTGTGTCATTCAACGTCTATCCTTTCGTGACGGGGTGATACAACCCTATAAGTGATGATGATTGGCCAAGGTATAGAGTAACATTTCATGGTGAGCCGATCAAAGGCAGAGGTGGGCGGCGCTCACACACCAACACAAACACGCACATGCAGTTGCACACACAAAGCCGAGAGATGGATGCAACAATGGTGAGCTCAGACAATGTGAAAGAATAGAGGCAGAGGGAATAACAACAGTGTCTGGAGTTGGTCAAATGTGTTTTGAACATATTTGAACATTTTAAAAAGTCACGTAATCGTTATCTTCCCTGATAACTGGCTACTTTGCCAGTTTAAAAATAAGGCTGATATTAGTAATAGGATATTACTAATAATTCCATGCTTTGCTCAGAGGAAACTGGTCGCCCTCCATCCATGCAGAGGCTGCAATCGGCGGAATTGAAATTCTGATCCAAATGTAAACAACATTAATAATTATCCTAACCTCAGACTTAATAGCAGCACTGATCCAGCATCAGTTCACAATAATAAGCTGCAGGGCCGGAGTCTGCAGTGTTCGCTGAGAGCCCGAGTTGCAGACCATGTAATCCTGTTAGAGATTGGGATGGGATTCATGATCTTTAGGGGATGTCATGCCTTTTTCTTCCTCTCCCATTTTCTGTCCTCTGTATGCAGCACTAAGATAATCTCACTCTCTAAGACTCTGCACTAATACTCAGTGTGAAATCCAGCCGTGTTCAGTGGGATTCCACCATGCACTGTTGTGGCAGGGCGGGGTATGGGGGAAAGCTGAAGCACATACAAGTACAATTGTACCTGATGCCATTAGATGCCATTAGATGCCATTAGATGCCATTAGGTTATAGGAATTGATGTCCTTTCTATGGGGGCTGCCATGTTTTCACAGTAGCCCAGAGTGGACATACCTACACATACATAACATCCTCTTAGTTTGAATGACAACTGGAGTCTGCCATAGGTTCTCCTGCATGCTCAGAAGGGTGAGGTGATGGGTACAACATGCAACTTCACCAAATCCTACACACTGCACCGTTCATGTTATGTGCACACATTTGTTTACTCTCTCTACTTATCAATAAAACATTGAGACCAGTGATGGAATCTGCCCATGGAGTGGACAAAGCACATTTCTAACAATGTGTTGTTCGCTCCCGCGCCGCGGTGCCGGTCCACTGCAAATGTGCTCTCAGTCAGTCAGTGGGTGAACTAACTCTAATTTGTGTCCCCATGGAACCTCAGGTCCAAACAGAATTGTATTACCTGTCTGTCGGGTGTGAAGCCCCAAGCAATTGTCCCCTAATGAAGAACAGTCGAGAAGTAATCTAACCCGAGAGTGTGATAGCACTGTCCCCTCTGCAATATCCAATTTGCACCGGATTCATCTTAATGCAATGGGCCTTGTAGCTCCAGATTAGCGATATAAGTGCAGCAGTGGGGGCTTAAAGTCCCAGACAATGCTGATTGATTGAGCTTAGGTCAGGTTCACGTCTGCAGGAAGAAATCCAAGTCATTTGCTGTTTTCCAGCGTGTCCCCGTGTTATCTCCTGACTTTCTCAGAGGAATGCAGCACCGAGAGCTTCTGAGGGAGAGGAGACGGTTATCTGCAGCTCTCCCTCCTCCCTGCAGGCGCTGATTGACTAAACTGTCCAGTTGTGTGTTGATAGACTGACCTCAGTTGGGCCGCGGAGGGCCAAGGTCGTCACCGTGAGGGAGCAGCAGGCTGCGTTCAATAGGAAGACAATGAGCGAGGAAACAAGCATCTTTTGTCTTGTGAAGGTGAGGCGGAGCTGAAAGGACATCGAACCCAACCCTGACACTGATTAATAGCATTACTGTAGATAGTTTGCACACATGCTCCTTTCGGTTGTGTTTTCTCCACTTATATGTTCACATGGAATGGATTTCCATTTTGTGCCGGTGGCAGGGTATTAAAGTATTAACCCTTTCCCACTGGTCAAAAAAAGTATCCCAGGTGTTTACACCTTGCCACTTGGGTTGCCATTTTAACAGTAGCCCAGAATGGACCAATTCACTGAACACAACAGAAGGTGGTTAAACTGATTTTTAAACGGGCGAGAAGGTTTGAAGTGAGAGTTCATCAACTGCAGTCAAGCGGCATCCTCCAGGGCTGATGGATGAAGCCAATATGAAACTTGCAGTTCACAGGGTGGCCACTTGAGGCTGGCTCCACGAGCGAGTCCAGCCTCATAGACTCCCATGTTAAAATGGTCTGTTTTAGAGGTGAATAAAACATGGCCTCTTGAGTGACACCTAGGCTGGCCTGGCACATTCTGTGGATGCTGTGACGGCACCATAGGCCCACCCCAGCTCTACCTATGCTCCGCCTCTTTGCCTCTCCCTTTTTGGGATGAACCAGGAAGTAAGTGGAGTTAGGAATCGGCAAGATGGTGATGAGTGATCATACGAGTGAAGCCGCCAACAACAAGCCCCATCTGCTATGGACAGTCTATGGCGGCAACATGCAATGTCAGCGCAGGATGTTGTATAAAGGAATAAATGAATGATAAAGACTACACAAATTCTATACACATTAGTACTTATACTAATTGTGGCACACATATTTCCAAGATTCAAATGCAATATATGTACATACATACATGAGGTTAATATAAAACACAGAGGGGGAAATTAACCAATCCACCCAGGTGTGCTCCCATTACGCTAAAATGTAAATGCTCAAGGGGGGAGACTGTGCTTTTCTGGACTTAGGCCTCGGATATTGATCCATCACCATTATGTCCTGTTGGTTTGCCAGTAACTATTTATCTGAAGTCCCACATGAGCCTGAGCCTTCGTGCTCTCAGCCACCTCTAGTGCCCTTTATGGATTTGGGCACTTCTAATCCATACTATGTACAGGTGTTCCTGTCCCAATTACTTATGTTGGTCCAGCTTGTATTTTACAGCCAGCTACTATGTGCCAGAGTGTGTCTGGGCCATCTTTCTAAAACCTGCACCTCAGTTTCCATCTGGTGATGATTAGCACTGCTCAGTCCAACATTCTCCAGCCACTGGTAAGGTCCTCTTGATAACAGCCATTAAAGTCAATACATACTCTGCAAGAACGGAGAACTTTGTTCTCTCTCCCAGGGCTGCAAGAACAAAATGATGTCATTTTGTTCTTGCAGCCCTGGTTTGGGAATTCTTGAAGCTTGTTCTCGACACATCATCTGGGCAGAACTTTGTTCTTGTTCTTGTGTCAGACAGCCGTTGTTGTGTGATTGGTCAGAAATGTGTTCTTGTTATTGTGAGGTATGAAATGTCCTGGCCAGAAAGAACTTTGTTATTGTTCTTGCAGCCCAGGGAGCAAGAGCATAGTTCTCTGTTCTTGCAGAGTATGTATTGAGCTTTAGGGTGGTAGGTTCAATGCAGGGGCCTTGTCCAAGCATGATGGTTAACTCCTCACCATCTTCATTAGATCAGCAGTTTATCCTGTGGGGCCATTTTCTTGATGTACTCTTGGATCTTTGATGTCTCATCCTCAACAGTTGTTCACGGCCTCTTCGGTAGTGTAGCGCTTTAGGGTGTTGGACTTGGGGTGAAACCCTCCATGAATGTCGAGGAGCTTTCTTGCTTCCATCTCCTTTGGATCATGTTCTTGCTATTCAGGTGACTTTTCAGGGATTGGTCAGACTCTCTGGTGGTTTATATTCAGCTGTGGTTGGTTTCTGTGCAGCTTCCTCATGATTGCCGAATCCCAAGGTACTTGCAGCTGTCCTGAATTCCGATGACCTGTCGTCCCAGCTCCCACTTGCCGTTACATTGTGGAGTACTTCATTGATCTCTACTGGTGCTTATTGACATTGGGACGCTATCTCTGGGATTGCCTGTACAGTAGCATTCCAACAATCCTGTATGGTCTGCCCTCACCCATGAGTGTCTTATCCGAGTAGCTCATTCCTCATGAGATTGCCCTGGTTCCCCAGCCAGGGATGTGACCCTTGCAATTGACCCAGGCAATGTCTGAGCTGATGGGACTCGATCTGTTGTTATTACCCTCACAGACAAACCATTTTCCTTAAGAGCTTTGGGGACCCACACTGGATGCCCCACCCTGACTGGGAATTGACCCCCCCTGATCTCAAGTACCAAAGTCATTGGTGTTATTGGTGTTTTATAGAAGTGTGTGTGTGTGTGTGTGTGTGTGTGTGTGTGATACAAAATCCATATATACTACTCATATCATAGACCTATCAATATTCTATATACAGAAGCGTACATATGAGCTCACATAAAACTCCCAAAATGAAATTGCTCCAGCTTGGTCTCATTCCAAACGCCGTTGATATATGCTCTTCACACACACAGCACATAAATAATTATGTTTTTCACGTGTAGATAAAATTACATACATGGAAATCCAATATATTTTCATATGTGGTACATTTGCATATGGTGCAAAGCATCTACACCTAACATGGACTTGCATAGCAATGAAACCACTACTGCAGGACAACATGTTTATTATTCAGCCTGACGAGGCCCTTGCATTAAAATCTAGCTTGATGTGCACATGGTGTAACATCAATGTGTTTGGTCATGGCCCTGTAATGTAATGTTTTGCTTTATTTGATAAACAAATATTTCAAAGTATTTGTGTGAGGCATAGAGCTCGTCAAGACTTAATCATATTCTGGCATGAATTTAAAAATGTCCCATGCTTCAGCGAGTCAGCATCAATAGTGAAGGTGTTCAGTTTCTACCTGTTTTGCATGTTATTGCTGCCACACTGTTGTGTCTTGACATTGCAGGCAATTGATCATCGAGCAATTTCAGGAGTGTAGTCGCCAAATGAGGCCCCTTCAATTACACATCCAATTAAAAGCAAAAGCAGAGTGAGCCAGCAGAGTCGCTCGCAGGAGGTCCTGAGGGGGTTGTAACTTTGCAATTGACCAGATGTGTATCTCACTTTCATCCTCCTCTAAATGAAAGGACCAATGCTGCATTTTTTCAGATCATCTGGAGGCAGAAGAGTTAGGGTGAACTTGAAAAAAACTACACATGCCTCAGACAAAGAGCATAAAAGCCCAAAACTTAGCTTGGTTTTTAATTGTGTGTCTTTCATGGCTTCAAAAGAGCGATGACTGGTGAGATGGCTTTGATCTTCCTGTGAGAGATTTAGCTCTGTAGGAGGAGTGCGCTGTCACTGTTACACCAGCCAACTAAAGTAGCACAGAATCAAATGTGAACAAACAACCCGCTGGAAGAATCCTCTTCATTCTACCAAGCCGTTTCTCTTAGGGGCCGTCATCAGGGTGAGAGGCAAAAATAACAGCCACTGCCTCAGAGATTACAACAGGATGTCCATACAAGGACTTCTGGTGGAGCAGTTACCAAGGTTTAGATATTCAATAAAAAGAATCCGCTGACACCAGGTTACATTCAAGCTATTTTGTGTTCTGTCTTAAGTCATTTCCTGTTGACTTTTTCAATCAGACATAGATTGATTATTATTCAAAACACTCTGATCCTAGAGTTTCAGACTTTAGAGACACAACATGGCCGCCGGGGTCTACACATGGCTGGATCACAGATGTTTGGTTCGGATTGGCGTGTAACTTCATCAGCGCTTAATGACTGCACCTTTAATTAAAAGTGGGCCCCCTGAAGTGAGGACTCCTCCTGCTGATAGATAGGTACAGATACCTGAGCAGTTGCACGACTCGCAGTTAGTGTCACTTAGGGTGCGATTAATGAAGGCGAGAGGAAGTGAGGCAGGAAGACACATACGGCAGCAAAGGGCATGGTGGAAAGTTAAGTTTGGCTTTAAAGGTACAGAATGTAAGGTTTAGGCAGATATTGAAATGGGAAAAAAACATCATGCCATAAGGATGTTTCCATTATTATACAATCCTGTGAATATATATATATATATATTTGTAGCTTTACACTTTTCTTTAAAGGGGCTATATGCAGTTTAAAATCAGACATTACCTGTTGAGAGATACCATGCTGACATCATACCAAAATTGTCAATGTATAGTAGGTTTAATTGACTTGTGTCTATCTGCAAATCCGACACACTGGACCTTTAATTCCTACCCACATGATCTTTAATGCATTAGAGTGAACTCATCTGTTTGTCGGACATGTCTCCCGTGTGGCCTCATGATTCTGCAGTGGCTCTCCTGATGCTAACTGGCGAATCAATTAAGCTGTAGAAAATTTCAAAGGTATGAAAATCTCATTGCAGCAACATGTAAAATAAATTGCACATTCGTCATTTCTTCTTCCAACACCATGAGAGCGGCGACACTCGATGACCAGCTTTTTCGCAAAAGGATGGATAAACAAGAAGATCTCCCTCTGATTACATGACAGTCAGAGCCTGGCGTCCATTAATCTTTGAAATAGAACCCCGCCAAAGCACAAAGTAATTAAAAGAAAAATAAAACATGATGGTCTACTAAAAGCCATGCCTTTAATGAACAAAAAGACTAATTAATTGCGCTGTGTCAAGGAGCGTACTCATTCTGAATAATAGATGAGCTCGGAGGGGTGGCAGAGCTCACAGTGGAATGGTAGACATAGGGGCTGTGGCACAAACACTGATTACTGCCAGAGCACATGTGAATGGATGACGGTCTTCAAACCAAGAGGAGATCATTCACACAACACGCGATGTCAGGTTTAGTGACCAGCTTAATCCTATGATACACCTATTGAAGGGATTAAGTCAGCCAGGAGCTATATGTTCAAACATAACCTCAAATTACATTCATTTATTTTAGTCCAATAGTAACAGAGATCCAGCTGGCATGTTTCAATCGTGTGTGTGTGTGTGTGTCTAAAATCAATGCTGGCATTGGGTCTGTATATCTACAATGGAATAGAATAGAATGTGATAAATTGTTATTGTCTGCAGGAGGTGGGGACCACCCAATAGAGAGTAGCCCCATATACAAATATAAAATATGCACATATGGAAATCAGTATATGGACATATACAGGTGGAAATATAGCACATGACACATAAGTACTTGTATAGAAATTGGAGTGTATAGAAATGCAATGTATAGAAATGGTATATATTGACATAGCTATCTTGCCAATACATGCATGTAACTTACATGTCACATATACATTTGAATTATTTGTTTGTGTACATGATAACATAACTTATACACTATGTGTGGATGTACGTGTGGACTTTTTAAAATAAAAAGTTCAAAGGTACATATATATATATATATATTGCTCTTATAGGTCACTTTGATAGCAATCTCACACTAGATAGAGAGACATAAATGTCATTCATATTTACCATGTCACTCCCCGCACGTCGTACTGATGAGCAGCCATTTTATACAGTGACTTTACATGTTGATTGGTCACTGATGTCGATGCACCAAACAAAATGCTCCTGAGTGGCAAACACATTTCCATATATTAGCCTCGACACCTCCTGCCACACACGCTCGCCAGGGGCTTTGAAGTGTAAATATCAAAAGGACCCAAGAAAACAGGGTGTTATCACAGTTGACTGTTTAAATGGGAGCGGATGAGCACGGGGCGGCAGAGTGGAGGGATATGAATGAGCTTTTGAACCTGCACACTGACACCTCACATCCAACCATGGCGCTGTCCGTGACACCTGTGTGATGGCTTCACAGCGGGAGACGGCTACTCACTTTTTATTTCAGGGAACCGGCTCAGAGGCTGTTCCGTGTAGAGGCGAGTGTGAGTGAGTTTGTGTGTGTGTGTGTGTGTGTGTGTGTGTGTGTGTGTGTGTGTGTGTGTGTGTGTGTGTGTGTGTGTGTGTGTGTGTGTGTGTGTGTGTGTTGATGGGTAGTGGCCTTTGATCAGCTGATTCCCTTTATCCTCCCGTCCACATGTGCAGAAGTAATGTGTCCACTGAATGTGAGGATTTGACGGGTTGTGATTAATAATTGAAGGTGCGAGCTGAGTGTGGCATTAAAGCCTGACATATCAAAGCTGATAGGTTTTCAATGTAGTTTTAATAAACAGCATATTATTTTGCGTACTTGTTATTAAGAATGTTCCTTCAATTAAAAACAATTTGAATTTGTCCATCTCGCTCTACTCAGGGAGCTTATTGTACCTCAGTTACTTTACCTGAAGTTTCATTCATGATGCATCACATTGTATTATAGGAACATAAGGTCACATGACCTTGACCTTTGACCTTCAGTCCAGGTGACCATTTGCACTATATCTGAAAATATTCCATCGGGCCAATGACCTTGACCTTTGTCATCATCAAGTCATCAGAACGTTCGTGCTAAATGTTAAGAAATCTCCATACAAACATGGCTCCCATATAAATGTGACCTTTTGACCTTTGACTAAATTCAGATAGAAGCCTCTATCAAAGTATTCCAAGTACTCTAGTAGTCTATACAATTTGACTCTTAGAGCTGAACAAGGTGCAACATCCCCTGCCCCAACCTAAGCATGGCGAAGCCAAAAGTAGCAAAAATAGAATAAAAGAAAATAAAAATGTGACATTTCATGAGGAGACTCGTCAGGACAGATAAGACCTTGTTGTTTCACTGTCTTATTTTGCACATTATTGTTGGGGGAGGAGCTTACAGGAATAGGGGAGGGGACAGTTGGAGGCTGGGGAGGGGCAATATTTATATGCAAGGCTGTTGAAAGGTGCAAACAACCACCGTTTTAGGTGAAGTGATTTTCCATTTTCAAGGACTTGAATATCCTTTACCTCAGCTGACAGGAAATACTTCTGAAACAACTGCAGAGGTGAAAGAATCCAATCTGATACTTGCTTTAGGAAAAATGTCTGATGATCAAATGGGACAGGGTTGAAGAATTGGGATTTTCACCCTCATGCCATCCAATCTTTATTCAGCGGCTCTCCAATTAGAGCGCAAGTTCTTCATATTCACAGCTTTACAGATATGAATCCCAATTTCTTCAATGGCACTTTGAGCCTTGGAGACCAAAATGCTTTTTGTGCTTTAATAAGATAATTAAAATTTCTGACACTCACAAGAACTCACAATGTTTCTCTTTGGTAAGCGCCTCAGCTGGGGGTAAAGGAGGACACTCTTTGCTCAGCTGCAGTGTGGGATAAGAGATTGAATATCCCCAAAATGGGGTCCTCAACCCCTGCATCTTGAATTATGCACTAATCCTTTCTCAGCCTCTTGCTTGATAGTGACGCTTGGAGGAGAGAGGAGAGGAGAGGAGAGGAGAGGAGAGGAGAGGAGAGGGCGAAGGGAGGAACGGGATGCTTCTCTCTCGCTGGTCAGAAAACGAATACGCGAGCGTGAGTGGGTTGTTTCAATAAAGGGAAAATGTCTGACCAACATTGATGGGAACACACAGGTGAATGAGGCGATATCTTCTACTTCTAATATAATCCCAATCCAGCGTAGCATTTTTTTCATCGTACGACTCATTGTTCAGATCAAGAGCCAGGGAAATGAAGGATCCTCTCCTGGTCCAAGGCATTGAAGACATTATGTGGCATTTAACCATGGTAACTTTGTAATTGTAATGCACTGCAATCCAGATAGGCAGCGAGTCATGGACGGAATAGATTACTTTCGTTCTCACGGAGGACCACATTCCTTTACCGTCACACGATCCCATGCAGAGTCAGCTGCGTAATCCCGTCAGACACGAAACACCGACGACACTTTAAAGAAACAGGTGCTATAATTTAGGTTATGGGTGCTTTGCATGCATGCATGCACCCCCCCCCTCCCATGCCGGATTACTAATTGATCTTGTTTTACATTGCAAATGAGTCATTCATATTAGTTTTGGCTGGCGCTCCAAAGGAGGGTGCAGTGGTCTTATCCAGCCGCTGCAGGAATTGATTAGCATTACACAGAGAGGGAGTCTTGGCAGCATCTGATGCAAACCATGCAAATGTGAGTGAATAGCTAATGTATCGTGGTGGAGGATGTTTGTTTGTCTCATGTCGGGGGTTTTGCAAAAGGGAACGTGTTTCCAGGAAGGCGAACGCCAGCAACCCTCATCTCCTCTGTTGCAGGAAGAGAACAAACACACCTCTCCAGAAGACTGAAGTCTTGAAGACGCATGAAGTTGTTGTTGCATCAGCAGGGAACAATGGCGAAGGCCTTGAGGTTCCCATTGCATCCACTTATCTATTTATCTGTCTATCCTTCAATCCAGCCAGCCATTCATTCATCTAATCTTCCCAGTCCATTTCCATTCTCCCCATCATCAAACAAATTCTTATTTGCGATTGAATCCTTCGTTCTTTGTCTTGTATTTGCCCCAGTGCACATCACATACTGCCTCTGCAACTACCTTCACTCCCATTTCCCCACAGCTACAGGTGTGGACTGTGGAAACTTGATTTAGGCACCTCATGAAGTGTAAAAACTACAGCCCCCGAAATGTCACAGCTAATCCAGCAGTGAAATGCCTTTTTGCGCTTGGCTGCTTGGAGGCCTGTCAGCAGCAGTGGTTTCCACTGTTAAATGCCAGGTAGATCTTCAAATTGTCCAAAGGATGGATGAAGCGCCTCTAATATTAGACCAGTTCTGGCAGCTTTGGATGCATTTGTGAAATTTTGTGAGCATTTAAGGTCGATTGTGTCTAAGCAAGGTGTGCTGATGTGTGTCTGTGTCAATACAAAATGATACATGGGGGTCCCTAACCTTTTTGACCACACAGACCAGAGGTCTATAAGACATTGTCATATTTTCCATTGAATACAGTTTCTCTGTCACCATATTTTAGATTTGAATCCAATGCACTACAACTCAATGTCTTTATTTTCATATCTTAACTTTTTCTAAAACTCTTTGTGATATGCAGTAACAAAGGCTGGCATTTGACAGGGAAATGAACATTGGCGTCCTTACAAAGTCATTAAATATATATGGGATTTTGTGGCTTGGCCTTGACTGACCCTGTCCAGGGCCCGGAGGTTGGAGACCCCATGTCTTAAATTTGCCACAGCAGGAGTCTCTTAAAGGTGCAGAGTGTACGATTCATTTCTGTCACTTCTATAAATATTCCAAAACAATTACATGCTGACATTTTCATGAATTAATAATCACCTACATGTCTAACCGTAACCCCAACCCCAACCCTTAAATGAGCCCATGAATGTATATGTACTCCTTTTACAGGAGCCCAGAGTGGACGTACTAAACATCTTTTGAGTTTGAATGACAACTGAAGTCGACCACAGGTTCTCCTACATGCACAGAAGGGTGAGGGTGAGGTGATGGATACAACATGCAACTTCACCACTAGATGTCACCAAATCTTACACACTGCATCTTTTATTTGAAATTTGTGATTTGGAATTTGATCATGAAAAGTGCTGTAATGCATTTTACCCATCACCCATTTCCCCTTTTCGACCCATTCTAAAACACTTGATCACTAGTGTGTAGCAATGGGAGCACATACAAAGCAAGTCAATGTGGAGCTGAATGCTCTCTATAATTTATTTCTCTCCCCTTATGTCAGTGTATGTGATGCTATCAGATGTTTGTTTGGCCATTACAGAGACACTTTATGTCTTCTGGCCTCCTTTATGCCTCAGTGAGATCAGTCAGATCAACAAACATCGGCAGTTTATCACTATTGTAATTTGTCTCCGAGGGCAACTTAGTTTTCCCTTTACAAGGACACATCAACAAATGGCCTTTTTAACTGTTTTCTTTTTCTTTTTCTTTCTGGCACGCAGTCAACAGCACCTTACACCTTTATCACAGATTACAAAAACAGTGTATTACTTTGATCCATCCAAAAAAAGCCTGCAAATCTGATTCACTATTGAGATCAAGTCAAGTCAGTTTAATTAGTGTATTAACAAATCATATCACGTTATGTCAGGGGGCGTCAAAAAATTTCATGACCTTAAATTACAAAAAAACCATCCTCCACACTGAGCTGCATTATTTTATCATGAACACAAATAACCATTAAGTAATAGTTGAGCCATTATATTGAAAATAATACGTTATATGTTTGTTCTCTCAAAGTAATACATTGGTCATGGTCTCTTAAAGAACCTAGTTTGATTTGGTCTCTAATCAAATTAAAAACAGGAAGTGATGTCACACAGGAGCTGATGGAGCACAGCTGTGAGAAGTGCCATGTGTCAGTATCAATCTCAATCCAACATCTGCTTCTATTTTATGCCTTTAATTGCATTGCAGGTAAATATGAAATTATACAAATCATACCCATGATTGCAAACGTGTATTTTGAGACAATGCATTTTGAGACTTCACACAATTATCATGGGATTGATAGACATCCAGAGCACAGACCAAATAACACCAATATTTCCTCTGAGAATAATTTCCTCTTAACCTTGTCATGATGAGTTCAATTTAAGCGTCTTAGTCTTGATACATAGTCTAGAAACATATATAAAAGTACAGTTGTCTTTTCTGCATCAGAGTTAATGATCACTTCTGATGATAAGTAAACCATTGATTCCCTTCAGGCTTTGATTGTTTATTGCCTCATCGTTATGACTGGAGCTGCATCCACACTTTTCTTCCAGGCACCCAGCACCACGCTGTGATGGGTGAACAGCGTTTGGCTCCATCTCAGCCGCTGCAGAGCCGTTTGCATTTTGATCACACTGGTGTGACAAGGAACACCTGTGGACAACTGCCGAAGATAAGACTTGTCAAGTGCGCTGGGAAGTGGTGCGGACGCAGCATACTAATGGCCTGCAGATGCAATGAGCTCCTCAAGGTAATTCTATTCAGTGGCTTCTCTCACTGAAATGGGCGCAGTGGTTTTAATTAGACAGGCTAATGTGGACGATTGAATAAACCTGGCACTGGTAATGTCTGTGCAAAGACAGAGACTGAAATAATCCTGTGCTGAGATAGTCTCTCCTCTACAGTGTCACCTGTGCAATATGCAATATGTCACAACACTGAGAACACAATGTGTCGCTGTTGTGCATATACCGTGGATGCCAAACCCTGCTCATGGTGCAACCTGTCTGTGTCGTTGTGGAATGACACTGGACCACTACAGCTTTGAAAAGAACCATCATGAACGCATCTCCATCCGTTTGCTGTATCACCGCTGGATGGGGTCGGCCCGACAACAAGGGCAGGCCAGGTATATTTACTCTCTCGGTCCCTGAAGACAAAAGTCTCGCAAAGAATATGAATGACTTCATTCCATTAGCGAGCGACTCCCTGAACCGCCCTGTATGTAAATCCAAAGACACTACATTTTCTCCTCATAACCGATAGTGGTAATGAGAAACAGGGAAGAATACATGTACTTGTCACTGCTGGCTGGAGTGTGTTGATAAATAGCCCCAATTAGCAGTAACCTTCAAGGAACCTCTAGAGGTTTTACCACGGGATCAGCTTTGTTTGCCACAAACAAGTTCTTATTTGTAGGTGAGGAGGTCCAAACTGCGAGGAACCAAGTTTATCCCTGGCTCAGCACATCCGGAGAGTTTCACCGTGAGTTTGTCATTTAATTTACACTGTGTCGTCTTACAAGTGATTGGTGCTGTATGAGAGATCAGCTGCACAAGCAAAATGAGTAAGTCATTTACTGACACTGGATTTGAATGAGTGAGAACTCAGCGTGGCATGAGGTCAAACCTGTCTGCAGGCTGTGGCGTTTCCAACAGAGCCAATCAGCAGACAGGCTGCAGAGCAGGACACTGGCAGAGAGCCCCCTCACTGTTTCCACGTACAGTCACCAACCAACTAATCTGCCAGTCAGCAAAGCAACTATTCAACCAACCAATGAGTCTGGAAACAAATAATTCACCAGCTTGCCCACAAACCAACCAACAAAGCAACCAGCCAGCCAGTCAGCAAATCAAATCAAATCAACCAACCAACCAGACAGCAAATCAAATCAACCAAACCAACCAACCAACCAAAGTCCATAGTGTACACATGCACCTGGATCTAATGAGGTTAAGTGAAGACTTTTCACCTCATCATGACTGTGATGGGAGACGTGGGTGAACGGTCCCTGTGTAGATTCATCGTGCTGAAAAGCCATGATAACTATAGTGTGCTGTTTGCGAGGACGCTTCTTTTTTCATTGTTCCGTCAGAATCACACTCACGTAATCCACCTTCGCCGTGCAGGTACTATGTGCGCTGCTTACGCGTGGCTCACTCGTGTCACAGCTACATTAAGTTTCTTATCACGCTTTTAACCGAGGGAGCTCCTTGAGATGTTCGCACATCAAAAGTAATGAATTCCTCTAAAGTTGATAATTGCAGCGTTAATTATACGTGTTTACATCTTCAGAGGTATCGGAAGGCCTTATGCTTATTCATGAGTCCTTGATGATAGATGCAGTTTAGCGGAGAAGTGGGTTTAGTCCTGAGGCGTCCAAAGTAAGTGACATTAATGCATTATTGATGCTGTTATGAGAGCAATGATCAGTTTGTCTACGCCCAGGTCTTTGTGTGCAAACACGTCAAAACCACGAGGAAGAGTATTCCACGTGATCTCCGTGAAAGAACTTCATGCAATATTAAAGGTGCTGTTCTGAGAGACTAACAAAAAGTCTTATACCCCTGAACAGGTTCGGGTGAGGCCATATCAATAACACAGTCCAGCGTGGCATGAGGTCAAACCTGTCTGCAGGCTGTGGTGTTTCCAACACTGAGCCAATCAGCAGACAGGCTGCAGAGCAGGACTCTGGCAGAGAGCCCCCTCACTGTTCCCACGTACAGTATGATTCAGCTCAGCTTGTAGCACTGAGTCAGAATCAAGGCTGGTAACACTGCTGACATGATGTCCGAGAACCAAGCGGAAGCCACTGACATTGATGAGAGGAGCGTGGGAGTGGGCAACTTCAAGGAGCAGTGTGTAAAATTCAGCCCAGATGTAAAGTCATGAACATTTCACTTTGGACCTTTAGGATTCCAAAAATTGTCAGTATAATTAGAATAATTCTGCCCACAGAAATGGACTTTATGCGGTTATCATTTCATAATAACAATATCGCTATTTATTTAACATGTATTATTTAATATTTGTATTTTTTATACCCGTATTAATTCTTCGAGGTTATATGAAAGGTGACTCCAAAGCTGCATCAAAAAGTAAAAAGTAACTCCAATGATGGCAGTTGTTTTCATCTCTGTGTGATGCACCATGTGTCAATATGAGCCTCTTTCTTCATTGTCACCTCTTCCTCTTCTTGCTCTTCGTCCCTCTCCGAGACAAACTCCACACTGCCCATTCCCTTTGATTTATTCTCATTATCTTAGCCAGAGATAAAATGTAAATGTGGATAATAGCTGTCATTTCCAGGATTAGTGCGGGGGGGGGCGGAAAGGGGGGGGGGGGGGGGGGGAATTTAGCATACATATTGATTCTGCTCTGTTAGCGAGTCAGAGTCAGGAAATTAAGTGGTGACTCATTTGTGTGTGTGTGGTCTTTGTGATGGTCCGGCTGGGATGACATTACCATTCCTTCACAGTATCACTGCTCCTCGCGGGCCCATCACATCATTATCAGGGAAGAAGGAGAATGGAGCAGCTATATGCATGTCTGTACATTAATGAGAATCCACAGAGTCTCCTTTAAATCTGCATAAAACAGATGTCGTCACTTGTATAAGATCCGCAACACTCTAACACATCTGAGCTACACATTTGATAACAACATTGTGTCCTGATGCGTGAGTCCACTCAGAGAAGAGGAACACCTCTGTGCACAGCGTGCTGTTTTAAAGGTCCAGTGTGAACAACATTCAGTTCTATTGGTGAAAATGTAATACTTCATGATTGTAGTGATTTTTTTCTTTTGTATTTTGGTTAATCACCCAACCCTTGATTGAGCTGTTATTGAGCTATTTGAAAAAAGCAGCTTGTATTTTAAAAAGCAGCAGGTCCTCAAACCACATTACTCCATGAATAAACACATAATCAAAATAGCAAAGTTAGAATAAATTACTAGAATTTCAGTCAGCATCCGTAACACGTTTTGAAATATGCAGCGCTTTACAGCAACACTGCTGCCAGTGGATCCGTTTCCAAAAACTAATAACTAATAACAGCGTCACTGAGAACTCATTGAAAACATTTGAAGTCGTCTAAAACATTCATTTGAGTCATTTCGATCCCATTGTTATGAATTGAAAGACTTCTTAAGGAACATGTGAATCTGATTACCAAGTTGGGTGCGTTGTTTGCACGAGTGGTTTTTCAACCAGCGTGTGAGCTGTGCATGCGGCGAGCTCATTTGGTTGCCCAGGCGATTTGATTATTATAGTACCGCTGTCTGCTGTTGATTAACAGCACTACATCAAATAGGCATTTTACTCTCTACGTTTAACCCAAACAAGCACAGAAGAGTCTCTCTCCCATCTGCCCCACTCATACACGTGTCTGCCCCTGCCTTCGTTCCACCGAGGGGAATTCACTCAACGAGGGAGCCGGAGCGAGTGCGCCGTCATTTCCGCCCCCGCAGACTCTCCATGCATGTCCCCGCCACATCCATTGTTTTTGGACTCTGTGTGACCCCCTGGCTCTTTGAATTTCATCACCGTGCAGCAGGGCTATTTAGCACCGCCTAATATTGCCACACACATTTCAGTTCAATACCCTCCTCCCTTTCTTTAGTGATTAAAATAGATAGAGTTTTATCCCTAAATAGTTTGAGTGTGTGCCCCCCCCCTCTTTCTCTCTCTCTATCTCCCTCCACGGCAGCTGTTGGCAAATGATAATGTGAACTGTGCCATCCTCTATTTATAGGCTGGCAGCCCAACAGCTCCTCTATGGAATAAGGCCATTGGTGAAAGATACTACCTGTGTTGGTCCTCACATAAGACATGTTTTATGTAGTAATGATTCAATTCTATCTCTCTCTCTCTCTCGCCCCTCCCATACAGTGTGGCAGGACACCCCGTTGGCCAATCAGTGAGAGGCAACGGGGCACACCTGTCGCCAATCCCCTCATCACCAGCTACAGCAGGGATTCAGCCTCTGTGTCAGTTCACTCTAAAACATTCTGAAGGACTTTATTTATCTACTTTATATCATTTCGTACTTATCTCATGTTCAGCGTTTGCCTCATACGTCATTATTTGACTAAATTAAATAGTTTGAATGTGATTGAACTGAATAAAGTAAAATGTGTAATAGGAGGGATCGATTTCATACCGATATGTTTATTTGATTTGATCTAATCCAAGTACATTCCAATGATTTCACTCACACAAATTCAGCACGATGGAAAACACGTACCTTAATGTAAAATGTTTCGAATGCTTCAAAATAGGAGACGCTCCCTCACCTCAGGGTCTCGCTAGTGTTGGGTCTTGATAAAATAGCCGAAATAAAAATACCTTGAGCTTTATATGTTAATATATATATATATATATATATATATCCATTATTGTTTACCTTTCACGTCTGTCAGGCTGCCCACGTCACGGCCCTTCTTACACTCACTGGTTACGTCTCTGCTCGCTCACTTGGACCCGATGGCTCCTCGCAGCCACTGGGCAAAAGGAGGGCGCGAGGAGGAGAGCACAGAAGGTTCCCACAGGCCGTGAGTCTCCACTGTGGATTCTGAAATGGAACAGATGAGGCAACGTCACTTTGAATCATTCACTTCCGAGCTGCTGGTCAGTTCCCCCTAAATTGGGTCAGCGGTCTGGTTGTGGAAAAGCAGAAGAAAGTATGTTTCCATGAGTCCCGGGGCAACGCAGATGTAATTTATTCCTTGAATCTCTGAGCCCAGAGCCACACTGAAAAGCTTAATGTCTTATAAGTATCTCATTTAGGCCCGAGGCTGAAAAGGTTTAAAGGAGGTCTTATCTCACTGGCCCCAAATCCCCATTGAGTTTTGAATATCAAAGACTCCGACAACGCGAGACATAGATATTAGTGAACCTTGAGAGCTGCACTCTCTTCCCCAGCCTGCACCAGCCTCCTACACATATAGGTATCCCCACGCCTTTCATCATCGCTTTCGGACAGGACTTTATAAAGTGCTGAGTCATCGGCGCGGCTGTGAGAGCCGGTGGCGTAGTGAGAGGTCCATAACTCCCTTCCTTTATGATAATGAATATTTCACCGGGAGCTGTGCGAAGTTGTCCTGCGCTGACTTCCATCCTCAAACTTCGGATCAGTCCTAATTAGTTCGCGGCCCACGTGGGACTGGAACACGAGACAGAGTGAAGCCGAGGTCACTCTTGTGTCTCTTTTGATTCACTGCCTCCTCTCCCACATTCCCTCTTCTTGTTGTTGCTGCGTTTTGCTCAGACTCTCCTGTTACAAAGATCGAAGGCATGAAAGAAGCCCGACTCAGCCTTTTTACTAATCTTTGGATATTTTTTTTTCTTTTTAATCGAGAGAACAAACCGGGATCAGTGGAGTCGGGATGTAATCATGATCAAGAGGAGATCATC
>JAFBJT010025409.1:89446-121357 GCA_016785325.1 Chascanopsetta lugubris | reverse complement strand
CGGAGGCCCTCGCTGCGGACGGAGGCCCTCGCTGCAGAGGCCCTCGCTGCGGAGGCCCTCGTTGCGGAGGCTGCCATTTTGCACCACTATTAAATTAAAGTTACTCAAAAAGGATAAACAGATAGATATGACAGGATGAGGTGAAGGGTAATTTAGCTGCAATGCATCTTTTCACCACTAGATGTCACTCAATCACGAAAATGCTAAAGAGGGGAAATTGTTGGTAAATCTACTTTTAAGCTTTATATGACATATCTTTCTTATTCCTCATTTTAAAGCCTTTTCATCATCTGACTTACTGTTAGTTCTATTCTTTATGGCACATTCAAGGGCTTGACAAGCATCATTTGCATATAATTATTTTTATAGCGTTTGTTCTGTTCATCCACATATTTTTCCCATAAAACATACAATCCATTGCATTTCATAGAAAAAAAACCCTTTAATAAAGTTCCCTCGATTTCCTCTTATCATAGATTGTTGATCAGAAAAGATTACAGCATCAAGTACAGTCAACATTTTTTTTAAAGCGCTCATAAAAGAATTTCAAGCAGATGAAAACAATTGTATATTTTACACAACACACCTTTTCTCTGTCTCCCTCCCTCCTGACTGCTGATGCTCTCACTCTCCACTTAGTTCAAACCAGGCACCGTGTTTACATGTTGTGCACCTCTGAAGAGAAGAAAGGCATTCATGGTGTTTAAAAAAGAATAAAATCCCTTGACCCTGACACTACTGTAACGCACTTGATTATTCTGTTGCTAGGCGTGGAAGGTTTTATGATGTTGTTTTTTTAAAGTGCTAGGTAGTTTTACTTAAGACAACATGTGAGGGGTAAAAATGATGCAAAATGCATTTTATACAATTTCCACTGAAGACACACAAGGTACCATCCATTATTTATATTCAGTATGTCCTGTATATACAGCAAAAGTGTGTTTATATGTGACTGTATCTGTTCCTGTTGGTATGTGATGGACTTATACATTCAAACAACAACAAGGCAGTTAATGGCCTCGCTCAGGTCTAGGAGAGCGCCGCTGAGCTTCTGTACAACAGCAGTCGATAAAACATCAAACTTGGCACGAACCCATCTTAGCCTTGGCACCATTATTTCATTTACAAGACGAAAGGCTCTCAAGGGCCTCTACATTCAGATAACCCTCCTCGGAATGGACCAGTAAAGGTTCCAAATAAGGCACTTAGAGTGAAAAGGGGAACAATCGTGGCAGGATGTCTGTCAACGGCAGCGGCTGAGGTGGACTGACTCTTGTTGCAGTGTCTCCTAAAGGCAACAACACACACAACAGGTTCAGAGCAGTGTCTACACAACAACACAAGAGAATATACGGTGTGTAATATTTATACACACATGTATCCATGTATCTTATATAATGTATGTGTCTGGATGTTATAAGTATCAGCCTGATTAAAGGTGCAATGTGTATAATTTGGTCATTTTGGTCAATTCTATTGGTAGAAAAGAAATCAACAAAACAATGACAGACTCATATTCTATAATCACCGAAATGGATTCTCTTTTTCCATAAGACCATGAATGAATATTTACATGAGGAGCCGGTCCGCTCTACGGGGGCCGCCATGTTTTTACAGTAGCCCAGAGTGGACACACTAAACATCTTTTGAGTCTTAATGACAACTGAAGTCGACCATAGCTTCTCCTGCATGTTCAGAAGGGTGAGGTGAAGGACACGACCTGCAACTTCACCAGTAGTTGTCAACAAAATCGAACAAATTGCACCTTTAACCAATAATAATCATCATCTGCCATTAAAATCAGTATCAGTTGCCACCTTGCCAGAAGAATAGTCTTTGCAAATACAAATGATGCACATGGATATTTGCATTTAAAACTGGACAGTGACATGTGATCACTAGAGGTCACTGAAGACACATATTGTAATATCGGATGTAAGTATGCATACTTTATGCAGACGACATGAAATGCTATCTGACAATGTGGATGTGTATCACCAAATATAAACAGCAACACTACTGACTCAGTCATGACACAGTCGACTTGCATTTAAGCAAACTGCAGGAAGTTGGACCCACTGTGCAGACGTGATAAGAGAAAGTGTTGCAGAGACGCAGTTCACTTCCTGTTTTAGTCTCATCTGCCAAGAAGTGGCACGAGCCCCTGACAAGATATATCACCCACTCTCCATCATAAGAAACCATTCAACGCCCTTCAGTTATGACCTGGAGGCAAATGACTCCTTAAATAATGCCTTTACTCCGACAGCAACACACTGCATAAGCCAAATGTCACTTGGTTCTCTAATGATGTCATTAAATGCTCATCATGCTGCGAGACACCCACAGCTTATAGAACGTGCCTCTGATGAATACAACAGAGAAATAAGATGCTTGTCTTCCAACTCACATTTAAATCACTTTATCATTTCTCATAGAAAGAAACGAGACCAGCTGGAGTTTGGTCTGCTCATGATCATTATCATAATATTATCGCCTCTGGTTTGTTTACACAAAAGTAGCGGTGGGACATGATGACTCGTTGAGCAATTTTTGCTTTGCGGGTCATCACAACTTTCTTTTAACAATGACAGTGCTTTAACGGATTGATTTTGTTCTTATTTTCCAGAGTCAGAAAGCTTCATAAAAAGAGCTGAGTTTGGACAAATAACATTTATGAGTGCGTGTATTTTGATGCAGATCTGAATCTAACAAATGTGATTTTAAAGGTCAAGGCAGAAGCCTAGATTTTCTAGTCTTTATTTTGGTATTTCATGTGTCTGTGTCATTTATTACTTTATATATTCCTTTTCTGAATCGACCTCATCCAAACCACTCACCTGTGTGTGGCTAAGCCTCCGTGTCATGATGACGCTTCTTTGACTTCAGCTCTTTCAGCCAAGCAGGAGAAGAGCTGGTACCGACACAGAAAAGAAGGAACTCAGAATTGAACTTCAACTGTTTCCTGATCATTTCGGAGTCCCGCCGCGCTCTCACCCTGCGTCGGTGGCGCCCAGAGGTGGCAGCACCCGGGCTGCTCCTGCCAGATGAGCGGGAGGGCGAGGTGAGCGGGAGGGTTGTGAGGCTGGTGGCGCTGCCTCCTCCTGTTGACCTCCCCGCTCGTCTCTTCCCTGGTCTTCCTCTGCGTCCTGTCCTCCTCCTCCTCCTCCTCCTGTTCTTCTTTTCAGTTGAGCCTTAGGGAGCACGTTGAAGACACGTTACCTCACTGCAAACATTTGACATCATGTTAAATTGTAGAGAACATGTTTGAAGCTTACAATCAGGGCTGCGGGGCTCAGACCCGGGAACACAGGAACCCTCTGAGAGGAGGGAGGGGAAGGTATGGCTTTCTTCGGCTGAGGCTGCTCATCCTCAGAGTCTGACTCCGCTTGTTTGGAGGGAGCCTCCTTCCCGTCTACGAACATGGCACAGACAGTAAATGTATCGAGTGCATTGACTCAGTCTGCTCCATGCTGAAGAGATCATATTACGGATGCTGCTGCAATAACCTGTAGAGTCACAAGCCCTCCAGTCTCTGGTTTCCCTCGGAGTCGGCCCAGAATGGAGGGAGCGAGACGGACGCGATCGAAGTCGCCGTTTACCAACATCCACCTTGGATCTCTGGGCACTGCTGTCGAGGAGTGAGGCTGGGCCCTGTGCGCGTACGGGGGGGGGGGGGGGACAATCTTTAAAGGTGAGGTATGGGAGATTTTTTGTCACTTCCATTGGTAGAGAAACGATTAGAAAACAATAACATCCCAACATTTTTATAGATTCATAATCACAAAAATGTATATATTCTTTCCATTCATCTTGAATTAGCGACATAATATATATTTACATGAGGAGTGGACATACAAAGCATCTTTTGAGTTTGAACAACTGAGGGCTACCATAGCTTCTCCTGCATGTTCAAGGGTGAAGCGATGGATACAACATGCACCTTCACCCCTAGACATCACCAAATCTGACCCACTGCACCTTCAATGACCTTAGCGTGGAGTCTTCCACTTTAATAAAAATAAAACCCGTCTATATTTTATTGGTGCAGAATAACCCACACATCATCTTTTATGAGAGGGTTTAAGAGGCAAAGACGAACTAACCTCAGGGAATGAAGGGAATTCAGTGGAATCGACATCTTCAGGGGCGACGTCAGGGACCGAGTCAGGGATCAGCTTTGGACTGAAGAGAGAAAAAGATGGTAAGAATCCTAAACTTAGTGAAAGAGGCAACATTTACACTCAAGATTCTTTCAGTGCTGTTTATTTTCCTCTAGTTTTAGCTCAGTTTCAAAGGGTTTGCCCTCTGGGATTTAATCGTTGTGATCTTTCAACCACAAGGGGGCACAGAGAGTTCAACTCCTGAAAGCAGTTGTTAGCAGCTTTAAATTTGAAGCTGCTGTCGGTTATTATGAATGTTTCTTCAGTCCGTAACATGAGAAGTCAGATTTACACATGGCTTTGATGTCAAACAAAAGGAGAACACTGACTTCGGTTTTCTAAATGAAATCCGTTGCGGTTCACGATGCTTCGCTGATCACATGAGGAAACCCGGGTTGTGATCCGTCGTGCACCTCCAGGCTACTTACTTTGAGGCTTTCATGCCAGATCGCTACGGCACCTTTATTTTTCAGGTGAGCCGGATGGGAATAAAATCTCGACATCGTGTGGAGCCACACCCTCAGCACAAAACAAAACGAGGAACAGGGAAACCGCTTCGGTCCTGTCCGTCTCCATCAGCGTCGCTCAAACACACAACGTGGAAACTGTTAGTGGATGCTGCTCGAATGCAGCACCCTCTCTCCTCCTACCTGTCAGTTTCAGATCCCTCTTCAAGGCCGAGGTGGGGCTGCTCTGGCTGACTGTTGATCAAAGCATCGGTGTCTTTGTCTTCTCCGTTCACAGAGTAACTGTTGACCTGCGACTGAGAGACAGACAGATCAGAATATTGGATCACACAGGACAACAAACAGAGCAAGTGAGGAGGAAGTATTTACACTTCTCAGACAAAGGGATTTCGGGTCACTTTCGATTTCGGCTGAATCGTGAAACGTCTAGAGAGAGAAATGTGAGATGTGCGTCTTTGTAAACTTTCACATGGAGAGAAAACGGACCGAGCACTGAGCCAAGATCAGCGACTGTACAGAGGGAGAGAGAGAGGACTGAGAGCGGCCGAGCGAGCACCTTTGAATGAGCCGGTCACAGAGGCTGGGCTGGGCTAACCCTAACCCTGTCAATAAACACCCCGCACACCGGAATACACACCCAAGTGTGCGCTCATGAACGCGCCAAACACACTCATGCTGTCACGCCTACATGCTGGAATGCATGGGTGAACACACACACACACACACACACACACACACACACTACCGAGCACCTCATCACAAACATTCATTCAAGCTCTCTTCAAGCACATCCCAGAGTTATTTTGTCACCTGGATACAACAAAACATTGTGTAAACATGATTCCCCATCTCTCATTTAGGACTCAGCACTTGCACAGACGCTTGGTTTGCACGATGCCTGTGATCTGGCAGCATCACAGCATGAGTGAAGAGGCTTCTAGAGATTTTCCTATGACCACAGACTGATCTCAGTCGCTGGGATAAACAAAGTCTGGTACAACAGAGATGCAATTCACTGTGGAGCATTCCCACCCGCACCGTGCATATTCTGACTTAAAGGTGCAGTGTGTACGATTTCTGTCATTTGTATCACTTCTAGAAATATATGGAAGTACTCAATATCTTTCGAGTTTTCCAATCTGGGCTTAGTGTTAAAAATATGGCGGCCCCCATAGGAATGCCCCACTCCTGATGTAAATATGCATTAAAGGGCTCATTTTAAACAATTGGTCTGTATTCATTCACCCAGTCACACAAGCATTCATAGTGTGCATCTATCCGCAGCCCCTTTTATCTATGCAAGCCGAACAAGCCAAAACCTAACTTGTAATTAAAGTTGTCATTAAAGGGCCTGTGCAGAGGACGTACAAGTCGAGACAGAGTTGGCTTCACTACAGTTCAACTGGATCACATTTTTGTCACGGTCACCGGCAGGTGAAAGCTTGTTTACCATGAGTGGCACAACCGTCCAAAAGATGCCATGAGCGAAACCATGCCATCATCATCTCTTATAAAGTGAAATGACATGTGGTCTAATGAAGAGAGGAACTAGCCAGGTTATTATTTTTCTTTTTACGTCTCCTTGTAAACAAACACCCCCATATGAACACACAGTCACACGCAGGCTACAACCACAGCCAACACATGACTCAGCGCTGTCTGAATATGAGGCAAACTGCCGAGTGTGAAGCTGCTGGAACCAAAATATCTGATTGATCCAAAAAAAAAACAAGTTAAAATAAACCAAACCAGATTTATACATATCGACTGACACCGAGTCAAGTGCAAGACTGGAGGCTGTCGCATTCTGAAGACAATTCTGGATCTAAGGCACCATTTTGTATTTATATAATTTATTATATAATGTAATAATAATGTAAATATAATGTATAATTAAATATAATGTTTATTTATGTAAACATGAAAGCACCATACGGAGATATGAGAAGCTGAGCCGGGACTCAATACAGATGAGACAACAATAATAACTCAAATGTGGAAGTAATTATCATGCTCACACTTCCAGTTCCTGTTTCATTGAGAATTCCATTGACTTTTGAAGACTTCAGTGTTTTCATACTCATGAAACATATTGGAAACAGCTCACTCCTGATTTTCATGCTTCAATGGTACTTTTAAAAAAGGCAGTTGGCTAACACTAAACTACGGCCTTCGGTGACAAAGAACTCATGCAACAGCGCTGTACTTCATTCATCTTCTAACGTTAGCTGTGACCTTGTAGTAATCACATTTAAGATTTAGATGAGATTTTTTTAAAGTGCTACCAGTTTGTGAAGATTGTCTTGCTGGACCAAACAATTCAGTAACCGTCTTGTGTTGCACAAGCTTTTCACCACAGTCATCCAAAATCCTACACTGACATTATACAAATAGAACGAGTGCGATGAAAACTTCCTGGTTAACCTACAAAAGTGTAGCTCCCTTTGACACTTCACTGCAGCGGTGGGAAGAAACAGAAAGTGTCACCATGACTCTCAAACTGCTCTATAGTCCTGAGACTGAGGGTCAAGGAGCATGTGTGGATAAAACACTACATTCTGACATTTTCAGATGGATCCTTCCTGCCACCACCTGCTGCTTTCCCTCGTTACATTTGCATGTTCCGTCTGTTGACAACTGGGTGTGGAAATATTACACCGGCGAGCGACTTCAATGGAACAAAGTGAGCTTTGAGCAAGTGAATACGGTTATTACTTCAGGGAACTCTGGCTCTTACAACTGCCATGCAAGTGAAAATGAGCAAATGGGGCCTTTTTACTAAAACATACTTTTCCTTCAACAGCCGGTAAACATTTTTGACCTGGGTTTGAAGAGTGCAGCATATCTCAGACTATTCATTTCCATATCTTGCTTTAAAGCATCAGCTCTTACAGAGCAGGTTTCGGCGGTTCTCCTCTGTCGACTTCTGGCGGTGAAGCGGCGCAGGGATCTCCGGCTCCGTCTGGCAAAACTTTGGAGCGGTGACACCGCCCTCTGAAACCTTCCTCCTTCGTGTCCACCTTCTCGGTGTTTATCCTCTTCCTCCCCCTCCTCCCGCTGCCTCTCCTCCGTGGATTCCCACACCAGCTCCAGGGCCTCTCGCAGCGAGCGCCTCACACTACCCACCCAGCCTGCCACCTGCAGCTGGGCAGCTGACACTTTCCCTCCAAAGTACTGCATGGTCGTGACGCTCACACCGCTCGACGTCCGAGCGCCGGGGTCACCATGGAAACAAGGGATCGTGCAAGTGAGTCAAAAGGTTGGATGCGTGCCCGGGCTTTCCGTCCTCCAGACGTTTCCAGAAAGATCGATTCTGACGGAAAAGTAAAAAGCCCTTCTTCCATTGGAGCGGTGCCCATCGTCCGTCTGTCTATAGTCGTGTGGTCAAGGTCACGCAAACTTCCTGGAATAGTCTGTTATTTGCCGCAAGCACGGAAGTAAACAGTCCGACCGGCCATGTGTTTGCTGTGTGACGACACCACTTGACAGCAGCTTTCACAATGATGGATGCAACGTGCCAAACGGCAGCGTCCCACTGAACCACTTTCCTAACATCCCTTCACATTATAATCTATTTTAAGGACAGAGGCGTCAATCAAAAACAAAAACAAAACAGCTTCTAAGTCTGAAAATAAACTATTTTAAGTGTTACCTTCTTTTTCTGCAGTTGTCAAGACTGTTTACTTGCGTCGCTGCATCCCATCACAACTCTGCTCGACAATTGGAAAAAAAGGGACAAGCAGCGTGGGAAATATCTGCCTCCTTAAACATCCAAAGCCAGGTACGGAGAATTAGATCAGCCCCCTTTTTTATCTCCCTCAGCCCTGAAAGTCTCCAGAGAACATCACAACAAAGCAGAGGTTCCTCCCAGGGGGGAGGAAGGTGCAGCAAGTGGGGCCAAAGTGTTTCCTGTACCTGATGAGGCCCAACGAGAGGACGAGAGACAACAGCCAGACTTCTAAAGTTGAGAGAAAGTTGGAGCAAAAGTGGAAATGTGCTCTTCCTTGTCCGTGGATTGGCCCATCCTCTTTGAGTGTGTGTGTGTGTGTGTGTGTGTGTGTGTGCAGGGGGATGATGGCTGTTCAACTCAACATAGAAGAGACAGGGAGCCACCATGTATGGTCATTCTGAGACTCTTGGCCAGATCCAAATGAGGACATGATGACCACATAGCAGCCTGGCCCTTCTTACTATCACATCCATCCCTCCATCCATCCCTTCCTGTCAGCCTTCCAATGAAAGCGAGTGCCTGGTGTTTAACCAGGAAACATGTACTTCATTCGTTTCAGTCAAATTGCTTTTTTTGCCATAAAATATATTTTCCTTTCAGAGTTTGAAAGCAGCGTTAATATTTCATCTTAAAGCAAAGTGTTTAAAGTGACTGCGTTTGTGTTAAAGCAGTTAGAAAAGCCCAACATGAGGAAGTGCCATTCTTAAGAGCAGTAGCACCCCTCAGTGGTTCAAATGTGCACGTGCAAGCACAACCAAGACCAACAACTCCTCAGTACTAACTGCCTCATGGCGCTGAAGCGGTTCTGCGCAACTCTGCCGTGCAGAAGCTCGGCGGTTATGTGGGTTATGATTTGTTTGCTCAAAGTGTGTGCGATAACACAAAGACACACACGTTGTGTACATACACACAGCTCAGGACTCGGGGATCCAGCGCTTTCATTCACTCGGCAAAAATGTTGCATGTTCAAACAGGAGCTTGACTGATCTGTCCTGACTAGTGCAGCCCTCTCAGCCGTTTACTCACTTTGATGTGTAACCACACGTCCTCGCTTAGTTCGACATGAAATATTTCATCTTTTCATGCTGAGGTGCGATCGTGGTTGCAGGTCATCAGCGTGATTAATGCTCTTTTCAGCTGACTATTGCACTTCACATTACAGACTTTCTGCTTCGGCCATTTGCAATCGGGCCAAAGTTTGACACAGCTGACACTTCACGGTAGCATTAGCCGTGCGGGACACTCCCACGTGATTCGGACAGAGTTCTTTCAGGCAGCGCAGTGATGATGTTTGTTTGTGGATCCACCCAGAATTTAGCCCTGACATGGATTGTTGACTGCAGCTGCACTAACATTTCAATGGCTCTTTGAATGGGACTTGCCTGAACTGGAGAATGAACTTTAGCGTCCATGTTCTCTTGCTGTTCAAATATCTTATCATAAGGAACTATATGGACATATAGACTGTTTTATTCTGGTTACAGCACAAATCGAATTAGTTCTGAAATAAAAGCTCCAGAATTTGTAAGATACGACTCAAACTAAAAAAGTACAGGTCATTACACACTTTGTGTGCAGTGTTACAGACATGGCCCATAGGGCACGAGTACGAGTGTCTCCTCCATTAATGCAAATGTGTAGAAATGTAAGTTCGAATAAGTCGCCAGGTAAACTTTTAAACCAGAAAGAAATCGTACGATTACAAAATGAGGGATATGTAAGTAGATGTACTGGAGGGTATTGTAATTGTTATTGTTACAGAAGTCTTATTCTCAATGTAAACGTTTGGGAACACGTCTTTTTGGGTTGCATGGTAACCAACGGAGAAGTTGCAGTACCACCATGCAACCACTGCATCTCTGTGTAAAGTACCTCCTGCAGCCAGTTCTAAGGACACAGGATTCATAAACGGAACCTATGATTTCTAAAGTGAAATCAAAGCAGCATGATTGCCACCTGGTGGCTGACCAGCAGTAGTTGAAGGACACATTATATATCAACTTTTGTTAACATGGTGCCTTCCCCTGAAGGATCTGGCACCAAACTGCCCGGTGTTTGTATCTAGGATATGTTTGCGTCTTCTCGAGATGGTGAGAGGAGATAGAGAAGTCTATGTTTCATATTTACTGCACAGACGTGACTGTAGTTATCACACTTCTCATCTGACACTCTGCTCCCAGGCTCTGTAATCAACACATGCTGTGTTCAATGAGGCGCTGAATGGTTCAGTAAATGCTCCTTATAGTTAATTAAACTCTATTTAAAATGTTAATTACAGTGATCACTGATCATGTCGTGGTGCACACAAAAATAAATCTATAGCAAGTGAACTGAGGAGGAGTGAACGGCTGAGCTGCCATTCACTGAAAAAACACTTGTACTTACATGGTATGAAAGAGAAGGAGGAGAAAAGGAGATAACCCAAATAAAATATTTGAACCTGCATCCTCCATTTATGCATTTCACACAGATGATCATCTTTTTAAAAAGGTGCTTCCTCACATGATCAAACCTCAAGACAGTTCTAAATGGAAAAATGTGGGGAGGCAATTTGAGGAAGTCAAAGCCTCAAACTGATGATACATCTCTGATTATCAAAATATCATTCCTTCCCACGCAGACACGCACACACACGCGCACACACACACACACACACACACACACACACACACACGCATGTGCATTCATGCACTAGCACCTACGCACACATCCAAGAAGAAGACAGAGTTCATGCAATCTGATGTACTGTTGCAGATGCATGACAGCTTCACACTTTGCATTCGGAGCTGGGAAATTAGTGCATGTAATACAACTTACTATTCCTCAATTCACAGAACTAATTCAAAAGTCTAACACCTCAATATTTACTTAGTTATCAATGAACAAAACCTACATTAACACAATAAAGCAAATACTTCTACAGGCACACGTGCACACACACACACACACACATATACAAACACACGTGCACAGAGCTACGGATCTTTGATCCCTGGCCTTAACCCTGTTACCACAATTCACATATTACCAGAACCCCTTAAAGGCACAATTTGTAGGATTTAGTAACATCTACTGGTGAGGTTATAAGTCGCAGCTGAATACCCCTCCCCTCACTCACGCCTTCAAAGCAGAGAGAGAGAGAAGTGATGCTAACCCCAACCGTTATTATCCTAACTCCAAGGTTTTTCCATACTCAGAGACTGTAAACACATGGCTGCCTCAGACGCACAAATAAAGGCCTAATGCTGAGTGAATGACGGTAACAATTTGCACTTTGAGCCTCATCGAAACATCAGCATCATAACTTTACATTCCATTATCAACACTGAAAATTGAAAGAACTTTCAAAATATCTTGGACAGTAGGCCTTTAAACTCGTGGCTCGGAAATGTTGTTTTGCCTCATGGGCTCCAGGTTTAGGTCTTTTCGGGTCACAACATTGTGATTGTTGCTCAAAGGCTCGGGGGTAAGTCAAACAAACACACAGACACACACTCGCACACTCTTCACACGTGACCTAATTACACTGAAGGTAGTGACACTGGTATGTTCTCCTCATGCTGTGTGTGACAACTCCACATGAGTCAGTGGTGAGATAAGAGTCGATTTTACCTCCTGCTCCTCCTCCATCATCACGTTCTCCTCTGCTCCTTCTTCCCTCTTCACCTCCTCCTTCCTGTCTTCCTCCTCCCCCTCCATCACTTCTTTCTCCTCCTCCTCCTCCTCTGGTTCCACCTCGAAGGAGATGAGCGGCCTCCCCCGTGGTCTCTCCTCCACCCTTTCCTTCTGCTCTGCCCCCTCAGGAGCCGGTGTGGGCTCCGGTTTCGCCACAAACTCGGGTGGGTCGCTTTCCTGAGGGGATACGATCTCAGGCACTAGCATCTCCGTGCCCTCTCTTCGATCCACGGGACCGCCGTCCCGGCCGTGCCCCACCGGACTCGTTTCCGCTTTGGCCTGCGAGCCCCATCTCTTCGGTTTGACCGAGAAATCGTCAAAGTCCACCTCCACCTGAGGCTTCTTGACGGAGAAGTCGTCGTAAACAAGGTCGACGGGGCTTTCTGCTGAGGCGGCGCTTTTGCTGAAGGGGGGATGAGGCGCTTGCGACTTCTCAGGACCGTGGGCAGGTTCGAAGCTGAGCAGATCTCTGCTCTCCTCGCGCGCTCCCGCCTTTTCCTCCAACAACCAACTCTTGTATTCCTCCGGCAGCCTCTCTCTCTCCATCTCTCTCATCCTTTCCTTCTCCTCCTCTCTTTGTTTTTCTCGCCGCCTCCTTCGCTCCATCTCCTCCTCTCTCTCCTGCTGCATTCTGAGCTCGAACGCCCGTCGCTTTCTCTCCTCCTCCTCCTCCTCTCGTGCCCGTCTCTCCCTCAGCCTCTCTTCTTCCAGCCTCTCTCTCTCCACTTCCTCCTTCAGTCTCCTTTTCTCCCTCTCCTCCTCCTCCTCTCCTCCTCTCTCCTCTTTCTGCCTCGCTCTCTCTCTCTCCTCCTCTCTTTGTCTCTGCAACATCAACTCCAACTCCTTTTCTCTCTCCCTCTCTCTTCTCTCAACTTCCTCCCTCTCTCTCTCTCTCTCCTCCTCTCTTTGTCTCTGCAACATCAACTCCAACTCCTTTTCTCTCTCCCTCTCTCTTCTCTCCACTTCCTCCCTCGCTCTCTCCCTCTCCTCCTCTCCTTGTCTCTCCTCTTTCTGCCTCGCTCTCTCTCTCTCCTCCTCTCCTTGTCTCTCCTCTTTCTGCCTCGCTCTCTCTCTCTCCTCCTCTCTGAGTCTCTCCTCTTTCTGCCTCGCTCTCTCTCCCTCCTTCTCTCTTTGTCTCTGCAACATCAACTCCAACTCCTTTTCTCTCTCCCTCTCTCTTCTCTCAACTTCCTCCCTCAACTTCTCTTTCTCCCTCTCCTCCTCCTGCCTCGCTCTCTCCCTCTCCTCCTCTCCTTGTCTCTCCCACATCGACTCCTTCTCCCTCTCCTCTTCCTCAAAGCTTGTTGTCCGTTTCACCCACTCCTTCTCCCACACCTCCTCTCTCTGTTTTCGTTTATTGGCCTCCCTCTCTCTCAGCCTCCTCTCCAGCAGGTGGTCCTTGTGCTCATGAATCTGCTCCTCCAGCTGCCTCTGTCTTTCTCTTTCCTCCTGCAGTCTCTCCTCTTTCCTCCTCTCCTCCATCAGCCGCTCGCGCTCCCTCTCTTCCTGGTCGTGCTTTAGTCTCTCTTCTTTCTGCCTCGCCCTCTCTCTCTCCTCCTCTCTCTGTTTCTGTAACAAAATCTCAATTTGTCTCTCTCTTTCCCTTTCTTCTTCTTGCAGGCTCTCCCTCTGCTGCTTCTCCTCTCTTAACCTTTCCCTCTCCCACTCCTCCTTCTGCCGTCTCTCCATCTCTTCCTCCCTGGCTCTCTCCCTTTCCTTCTCCTCTTCCCGCAGCCTCAGCTCTTCCTTCTTCCTCAGGTTTTCTCGCTCCGCCTCTTGCTCCTCTCGCCGACGCTCCTCCTCTAACTTCAGTCTGGCCTGTTCGTTCTCCTCCGCTCTCCTCTTTTGTTCAAACTCCAAATGTTTCTGTTGTTCCTCCTCCTCCTCCTCCTTCCTCGGCAGACTTCCCGCTCGTCTGTACACGGGCACAGAAACAGGAGCTTCCTCCTCACTCCTGTCGTCAGAAGCCTCGTCTTCTGAGCTGGAAGAGGCCGAGCCCAGGATGAGCGGAGGCCCACCGTCATCTCTCTCCACGACACCGAAACGAACCGAGCGGCGTTTGACGTTTCTGTTTAGGGGGCGCTGGTCAGCGGTGTTTGCGTCCGCCTCACCCGAGGCGGCTTGTGTCGCAGACGGGCTGCGACCACGAAGCCGAACCTCGGGTTGCGCCGATTTGCTCTGCGCGTCCTCTGCAGGTTTCTGACCCGAGCCAATCAAAGATCTCTTCTCAGTCAGAATGTCTTTTGATCTTTCCACCGGGGACGGTGACGCGGCTTCCGCCGATGGGACCTCAGGACTTGGATCCACAGGCTTTGCCAAAGACATTTGGGTGACGGGAGGTTTCTCAGGTGGAGGTTTGGGTGTCTTCTCCACTGGTGGAGGAGCAACACGCTCAGTGCTGAGGAGAAGAGACAACAATCATCATTCAGTCTGTATATTTCTGCCAATTCAACACACAGAGAAACATCCGATCATATCACGTCCCCGTGAAGATTATTAGAAAAGATGATTGATAAATGTATTGTTATTGATTTGTTGGCTGGTGGTTGTAAATACACCAGTAAAAGTTGGCCCCTCCTTCCCTGCAGCTGGACTCATGTGTGTGTGACATCACAGTTACATTATACATTACAATGGAGGACAGGGTCGTATGGTCACAGGCAAACAACCAGCACCAGCACACAGACAAATTATTTTTGTATGAGTCTAAGAAATCATTTGTGGCTGAAACTAGCAACTATTTTGATAATCAGTCAAAGGTACAGTGTGTAATTTGGTGACATCTACTAGCGACGTTTTCTTTCTACCAACAGAAGTGACAAAAATGACAGGAATCTTACACACCGCACCTTTAAAATGATATACACTCAGTTAAAGTCAGCAGGCGTTTGAGGCTTTTTCCTTTTGCTTTGTCCGATGTGGGAAAAAACTAACTTCCTCAAACCTTTTCACTTGTTCTGGTGTTATTTGCTGGCGCTTGTGAAATCGCTACCATGTTTCTTACTAATCATCAAATCCAGCATGTGTTTCCTTTGTGGTGGTTATCTTGTCTTTTCAGAGTCAGAATTGCGCAGGAGATAAACCACAGAATGAACAGTCAAAAGTTTTCATGTGATCAACTGAAAAATGTTCACAGTGAAATCTTTATCAAACAAAGCGTTCTCTGTTTCTGTTCGAACATGTTGCTGTTGAACTTTTGAATCATCTCTTCTAATCCCCAAAGGGTTATATTTCAGAAATAGAAGTCAACACCCATTATACACACATCACAGAAAAGAAATACGGTGTAAACAAACGGTTCACTGGATACATGTACTTCATTTACAAAAAAGTACAAAGAATGTGTAGATGAAAGTAAACTATGACTTATCTATGATAAGTATCTATGTATTGTAAGTGTGGCGTTGTATAAGTACAATTGTGGTTCATGTGGAACATATCTCGTGGATGGCAAATAAATAAAACACTGACAATAGACCGTCCTAAAAGTGCAAAAATGATGACTGAACAAACACAAAAAATGTAAATTTGACATTCTACTGAAAAATGATTTCAGTAGCGACACACAACAATAACTGTGCACCATCTTTCATGAAATCGTAATTTGATTTTAAAAACTTCTCATATGTAAAATAATTAGCAACTACAGCTGAACTAAAATAACAAGTACATGGATAACTTCTGCTTTTCCTTTGAGGTGGAATTAAAGTCTCATACTTGAGTTCATTACTTTGATGAACATGTGATTTTTAAACGTCACGCCAGCTCATGGAGGAGGCTGAGCTCGGTAACATGAGCCCTAACCCTGGTTTGCTCTCTTATCTGAATGCTTTTTGTTTGAGGGCACGGACCTGGCTGCCATCTTGAAATTGTAATCCGTGTTATTCATTTACCATATTCCCTGACCACCGCAAACAACAAAGCACACCACACACCCGCTGCAGCAGAGGGGAAATGGAGCCATTGACTGGTAATAGCCATAACATTAACACCAGCCACAGAATAAACACCTTGCTCGGTTGCACCTCGAAGGGAATGTTCTTCTTTTCCTCGTGCTCATGCCCGGTCATGTCACCGAATTCTACAAGGCCCGATGCGGAGACGCTTACTCACCTGCGAGTTTGAGGCCGTGGCGCAACCGGAGGAGGCCTCTCCTTGGCACCGTCAGAGCTGGATTCCGTGGCCCAGTGCTTGATTCGCTCCTTCACGCCCCCTGAGCTGTTCATGATCTCTGACTCCTCCTTCTTTGCTGTGACCTCTGGCCTCTGCGAGGAGTCGAACAGACGACTGATTCTGCGTTTGATACTTCCTCCTCTGCTGTACTCCTCCTCCTCCTCCTCCTCCTGCTCCTCCTCCACCGCCACCACCGCCCCCCCACCACCGCTCTCTCTGTTTGCCGGCCCCGTGGTGGTCTGGCTCGGCTCTGCGGTGGAGGGGGCCGTCTGCTCGGGATCCCTCTTGCTGTCGTTGCTTCTTGGTGCAGTGACAGTGGGCTGGGGGGGCGGGGGGGCGCCACCTGATTCGAACTTTGATGTGAGCTTAGAGGACAGACTCTTCCTGGGGCCACCCCATCGAAACGCTGAGTCGGAGGAGGAAGTGGCGTCCCTCGCCGATTCTTCGGGACCCTGCGCGAGAGAGGGGGCGGTCTCGCGGTCTTTCTTGTTCTCATCTTTCCGCTCGGACTCGGTTACAACATGTGCTGATGCTTTATGGTTTGTTTGGATGACGCTGTCGAGCTGGAGTGGCTCGGGCGTGGGCGTCTCTTTGGGTGGGGCAGCTTGTGAGGCGAGATCAGTTTTTCCTGGAGCTGCACACGAATCAGGAGAATCCTCCACACGTGGGCTTGGTTTGCTTTCTTTCGGGGTTTTCAGTTTATCTTTGGTGTCCTGGCTCGGCACAGATCTGGGTTTGGGAGCAGCCGGGGCGGCGGTGGTGGTTTGCTGAGGAGGCTCGGGAGTTGCTTTGGGGACGCCCGCGGCCTCAGATTTTCCAGTCGGGATTGTTGCTGACTTGGCAGTTGTGGCGGTGACCGTCTTCGGAGCGTGGATGGAGCGGATGGAGGTGTTCTTCTGGAGAGAGAAGGGCTTGGGAGCGAGCCGGGGTTTCGGGGCCAGGCTCGGCTTTGGGTTGGCGGCGCGTATGGAGCTCTCCATATCTGTCTGAAAGCAGAGGGGAAGAGAAGGTTTACACTGCAGAGTCAACCCTGAGACAATGACAACTCTCCAAGTTACGATGCCAGCCGGCTGGTTTTGTTGTTAGAGCAACATTCAGAATAGTCTGGTCTGTCACACACGAGCCCTGCAGGGGCGAAGGAAACCCAATTAATCAGCGTGAACACACACGAGAAACCATCATGAGTCGTCCTGCTTTGATCAAGTTTCCGTCTTCACTTCACTCAAAGAAACATTCCGTATGACTTTTATAACCCTTTACGCGCATGTTTCACAACAAAATCATTCAAGCACCTGTTTCTCAATTAAACCCATTTTCCACTAGTAAGAAACTCTAACACCCGCTCATATCGGGCTTTTGTTTGCAATGGGAATGGATGCAATCTGCATTCAGCCCTGAGTAAGAGACTCCAGGTTCAACTGATAACAATGACAATGTGACGAGCTAATTTGGCAAAACAAAAAAGTGTGTGCTGCCAAGTTTGTAAAGAAAACAGAAAGGTGACCTTCTTTCCTGGCAGTAATGGTGGAGTGTAAATGAGCCTTTATGAAACTCTTCGTATGACAGAGGTCACATCCCCTCCTTTCACTTTTGTTTCTTCAGTCAGAATTGTAATCGATGGAGACGACTTTATCTTTACTGGGTTCAAAGAAATGAGAGGAATTAAACTTACCTTTGGGCCAAGTAAGGTAAGGTATGAAAGTGTAGATGGGTCATCAGGATATGACCAATTGAACATGTGAAGTTACAAATGATTTTAAACGTAACAGTAAAGTCAGTTTAGCTTGATCAATGAGTGGTCATAAAGCCAATGGGGAATAAAACACACTCAAAGACTCCAAAGGACCATCTAAGACTTGAAAGGAGTGAAACTAACACATTTCTGTGTACTTTTGCTTTGAGGATAAAATGTATAAAAGAGGAAAAAGCCACAGAGACTTAAAGGTAACAAAGATCTCATCGTTGTTGAGGATAAAATACAAGACTGCGTTTAGCAACGGTCTAAAAATCAGAAGATAAATGTTTCCAATCTTTACATGCATATATAATATAATCCAAGATAGCGAAATTAAATCAGTCAAACCCTCCAAACTATATTCTTTCAAAAAATGCTACATCAGCATTTTAGCATGCTTAATTATAAACATATTCATTACCTTGAGTGTTTAATCTGTGATAGTATAATCGTGGCTTCCAAGTGCAAGTCAGGTATTAACACATGTTGAATGATCAACTGTGATATCATGATTTATGTCTCTCAATGCAATATTATTGTGTAAGAAAGCACCTGATGATTACAATAACAGAACAGATATGCAAATTATTTATCAAGTTATTCCATTACTTTTTGCTACTTGACATTTATTTAATCCATCAAGCTCATGTCTGACAGAGAAGCCCCATCCAACTATAAAATGTACAGATTAAAGCTCGAGTTTAAAATAAATGTGACCATTTTTAACCTTGGTTCGAATGGAACAGTAACACAGGAGGAATCAGGCCCAGCAGGAAATGTGTTCTCAGAGATGGATGAGTCACCGCGCTCGTCTTCACCCTGACCCTCACTCGCATCACAACTGAACTCGACTGAAACCGGCAACAGGTGATCGGGTTCAAAGCGTTTCCACAGCGACTGTCACGGGCCCTAAATCTCAACCCTCATGAGTGAGGAGGGTAACAACACTACACTCCAAATATCTGAAACACCGAATACCTCCGGCGCTAGCGAGATCAGCGCTCGTCTGGTCTGACCTGTAAGACTTATACGCAAACCAGTATCTCCACGCCCCGCGCTACAACACTGCACTGTCAGCCTGAAGCGCACCATCCACGCAGCTGCTGTGCAGACAGACTCCTGAATGCACAGCCACAGTGCTACTACACCCGGCCAGCTCCTCTGTGTGTGTGTGTGTGTGTGTGTGTGTGTCATCTTGTTATTTTGCCTGGACACACAACACCTGTGGCCGTGCATGATGATGTTGTGTCATGGAATCAAACTGGGTGAAACACACCACCCAGTCAAGCAAAGGGTGCACACATAGTTTCACAGGATGTGTTGAAGATGTGTGACCGTGTGTTAGAGATTGTGTTTTCCTCAAAGATAAACAGATGTCCCGCAGATAAAGCTGCCACTGATGAACGGAGTTTTTCCTGTGTAGCATCCAAACAAGTCCTTTTGAAAGAAATGATGAGTTATATGGAAGATGTTTCAATAAGACAAGACAGGACAAGGCAGGGCAAGGCAAGATATTGTTTCTTATCAAAATATAATAAATAATAGAATATACAGACAATTTGGTTCACAAAGACAGCAGTAAGAGTGTAACGGTATAAATGTATCAAGAGAAATGAAATAAGGGTGTATAGAATAAAGTGTACCTGATAGAAATGACAGCAAACAGAATGGAATTGGAAAATGTTAGTATGACAAAGTTTTGCGGAAATAGTGGGAAATAAGAAGGTTTAAATTCAGTGTAATGTACGATGATAAAACCATTGGAGCATCACTGTGAAATCTAGTGGTGGAGTTGCATGTTGCGGAACCACACTCCCTCTTGGTGAATCAACAGAAGCATCACATTCTCATTCAAACTGAAAAGATGCCATTTTTGTCCATTTGTCCACAACATGGCGGCCTCCGTAGAGAGGACCTACTCCTGATGTGGATAGACAGACAAATGGAAATGAAAAACTAAAATGATTCCACCTGTGGTCTGAAAATATACATGGAAGTAAAAAGTACATAGAAAGTAAAATCGAGCTATGTTTGTGGTGCTTCTCAGTCATCCAGCTTGAGGTATCTTGGCAAAGTTCAAAGTGCATCAGGTGACTGGACTTGATCGAGTTTCACTTCTCATCAGTTCTGATTTGTGAACTTATGACGTCCTCTCTAAACTCAATCAAGTCCGGTCGCGTGCACACGTTTTACTTTGCCAACCTACAAATATATACACTGACCAAACAGGTATCTGATATATAAACAACTGAAATGAGAAAAAGTTGCAATATGTCTCACACCTTTGTGGATGTGTGAGTGTGTGTGTGTGTGTGTGTGTGTGTGTGTGTGTGCGTGTGTTCCCACAGAAATAAACAGTGTCCAGCAGATGAAGCTGCAGCAGATAGATATATTTCATACGCACCAACAGGCTGTAAAGTGTCTTTATCAGTGTTTGCCCTCAGAGCTGCGGCTACACTTTCACATTCATGTCCACACTATCATTCATTAACCTCGCTCCCTGAGGCCTGTGCCGGAGCTGTGCTCATCAAGCATTCGGATATCCAGACGTTTAGCGCCAATCAAAGGTCCGGCGTGTCAAAAATGTAGAATGATTAGAAGTGGAACATAATGACGCTGATGTCTTAGTGACTTCACAATCGTCCAAATGTATAAAGTGTTGTTTTCACTCTCCTCGAACAGCCTTTATCAAAGTGAGGTCAGAGGACCGCTCCTGTTCTTCCGCTGAATGAGTGAGAGACGATGGGTGAGATACCACATTTACAATAACACAACATAATAAAACGCACAAACACGGCATCAGAGATATTTGTACAGCTGTCAATAGAGACCCTGGTATTTTTGGAACTTGGAAATCCCAGGAGGATTTTAAAAATGTAGATTTCGTATATGCTGCATTTTAGCCGGGGGGGGCTTATTAAGTGGAAAGGGCCCTGTGACAAAACGAAACACAACTCAGTCAACATTAAAAATGTGCTTTTATATATTTGTGGTGGACAATGTGGACGTTACAGACGTCACAGCACTTCAAGATGTTATAAGAAATACCGGCATCCGCTTTCAATGCCATCGGACAAATGGCTGCCAAGATGAATTGTACTTCCTGTTTAGCTAGCAATACAACAGGAAGCTCTAGAGTCCTGTGTGATGTATCAAAAACGTTTGATCAGGAGCTTCCATATATGGTCAACAGTTTCATGCTGATTCGGCAAAATTGGGTCAGTCTGACAGACCAAACGTTTGTGCTGGTTTGTTGGTTTATGGACGTTGGTCTAAAAAAGAGAATCACAGACCTACAACGAGCCCTTTACATATCCTCTGAGGAATGGATCCTCTCTATGGAGGCGGCCATCTTGCCACACCATATTTTACAACAGCCCAGAATGGACAAACTAAACATTGTTTTGAGTTTTGAGCATTTTAACGCTCACATATATCCTTGGAAGAGAAGGGTATTGCAGCATGCAACTTCGCCACTAGAGGTCCCCAGGCCCTAAACACGGTGCCTTTAACTGCTGAGATGAGCTGGGATAACTTTACAATACATGTGTTTCATTCGTCATTGTTACTAAGTGACAGATAAAGACGTGAGCAGTGAACTCCATGTCGTTGAACCAGCAGTTTGAGTCTCACGTAAACATCACATTTATAAACGAAAGGAACTGAGTCCAGGCTCGTACGTTTGCTTTGAGAATATGCGTAAACATTCACGTAACGCAGATACGAAGAGTCTGTTATAAAGACAGTCCACCTGCTCTTTATCCGTGGTGTATGGACATTAAACTAGAAGTTAAGCGTGTTTGTGTTGTTGTTGTTGTTGTTTACCTTGCGTCGTCACGAAGTCATCCAGCCCGAGGAGGAAGCGGGAAGAAGTTAGTGAACTGCTCCAGTCACTTTCCAGCGATGGTCCCTTCTCCCGCTGAGCTGTTGTCACACACACACATTCACACACAGTGTGTGTGTCTCCCTCTCTCCCACACACAGCTCATTCACACCCACACAAACACACAGACGTCAGTTAAGCCCGACACACACACACACACACACACACACACACACACACACACACACTAAGCAGCAGCAGCAGCAGCAGCAGCAGCAGCTCCTTGCGGACACTCCCTCTCTTGCAAGACTGTTGGTCTGAGATCAAGCGACACGTACACAGTGATACCGGAAGTGCTTAGTCTTTACTACAAAATAAAACTAGTAATGAAAAACACTGACAGATTAAAGAGTACAAGTTCCGATAAAGTGTATTTTAAGGAGTCTACTCCCGGTGCAATGCATATGTCATAAATTAGATTTGATTAAATTAAACATCAATCCTCGTGCTCACTTTCCCCAAAGTGACAGCATCATTGATAAGCAATACAAAGGAGTGTGCATTTCAATCCCGTTGTACATTGTGTATAATGACAATAAAGGCATTCTATTCTACTCTATTCATTCATATCTTTACTAAAACAAGCAAATGAACATACATCAGTGTGCTCGGAGTTTGCGAAAGTGACATCAACAAACTTTAGATGGCCACTAGATTGAAATCAAGAAACTGTTTTAAATCAATGTGTTGTTTCATATCATTGATCTTTATTAAAATTCCATATGTTTTTAAATATATGATTTTTTAAAACAGTAAGTAAATTGCAAATTGTATTTAATAAGGTCCTTGCACATGTTGTCTTTTATTTTGAAAATCTTAAAGCAGAAGTGCCGTGTGACTCCCAGGTGACTTGACTGCGGTCCAGCGTTGAATTGACCGGATAAACAGGTTCTGAGTGATGGCTGACTGAAAAGGAATTGTATCCATGCAACTCTCCCTGCTGTTTGAGAACTGACGTTACCTGAGGCGTCTTCTCAGCAGGAAGTGCGCTCACAATGGATTCACCCATTTACATAAGACATGCACACTTTGTTTTACCCGCGCTGCGAAGGAGGAAGCAGCACTGTGACTCTGTACCTTTGGAAGTAGTAAATATAAATCAGAGTTGAACATGAATGTGTCCATCCTTTTTCAATCCAGCGTCAACATCTGGTGTTTGAAATGTGCACAGTCTGGCCCGCTACTCTTCTCAGCGGGGGTCATTCAATGATCAACTCTGGGGTCAGAGGTCAAATATTTCAAACAAGTGGTAAGACAACAGAGTATGCCACCATGACTCTTCCTTATCTTTGAGCCATATTGTGTTGCTCACTTTAATGTGAAACATAGTCCAATGTGTGGCAATGCGTATTTGATCCTTTGATGTTCAAAGTGATGGTTCCCATATGACATGTTACAGTGGGACAAATGTAAATGCAATGATATAACACTGCCTCCTTTGATATAATACATGTATATCCGGATGTCCAACAATTTTAGGACATTTTGTTTTGATCATAAACGGCATAATAACGAGCGGTTGTCCGAGCTGTGGTTCTGTTTGCCTCCCCCTAGTGGACGTTCCGGCAAACGTCTGTCTCCCTCACACCCTCCGACTGTGGCTCGACGGACGAGTTGTCATGGCAACTGCGCAGCATGTGTTTACAAAAACTAGAGCTTGACCGCTCACCGACACTTCTCCCCACACTCGACATCTACGACGCCATCTTCTTCTGGCAGCTCGAGGTGGAGGAGCGAGGAGGTGGAGGGAGACGGACACACCGACGGAAGGTGCTGCTTCGGGCGGGAGAGCAGACGCGAGGAGCCGTGGCAACAGAGCCGAGGAGGAGGATGAGCGGAGCCAAAGCCCGCGGCGACTCGCCTGTTGCTGAAGACGTCTCCGGTAAGGGCGGAAACGGCGGCGGCGGCGGCGGAGGAGGACACGGTACTGCGGCTCCTGCGCGGGAGCGGAAGCCCGGCGGAGGGGTTCTGAAGAGGCTGAAGTCCCGCAGGAGCCAGGTGGACAGCAGGCCGGTGAGCGAGGAGGACCTGCGGACGCGGAGTGGACACATCACGCCGGAGGACGTGCTCGGGCTGCGGGGGGCGACGCGAGGTTTGAATGATGCGCTTTTCACCCAAACTAGGTTCCATAAAGATCACGTGAGCGAGGGACGGGCAGAGGAGCCCGAAGCCCAACACGGCCAGGGACGCTGCTCCGGCTGCGCGGCTCTGTGTAAAATGGAGACTGATGTGCCATTATTTGCTGTAATGTTGGGAGGCAACACTGACATGACGTCACAAACAGGCGTGTGACGTCACCAGACCACCGCTCGTTCATTCATCGATAACATTGCTCCATCTGTCTGATGGAGGTCGGAGGGACTCATCATAGACTCCCAACACATTGGGCCATTGTTGGACATCAGGGTGATAACGTCAGTGCGTCACCATCAGAGAACATCACGGTTCTCATCCTGCTTCTGCTGCTGCTGCGTCTCCTCTGGTCCCACTGAGCGACGGGATGAGGGCACTTAAAGGTGCAGTGTGTAAGAGCTTGGTCATTTTTGTCACTTCTAGATCAATTGCAAAACAGTTACATGCTGACATTTTCATGGATTGATAATCACCTAAATGTATCAAATGTACCCCCCCCCCCCATCTATATTTACACGAGGAGCCGGTCCGCTCCATGGGGGCTGCCATGTTTTTACAATAGCCTAATGTGGACGTTGTAAACATCTTTAAAGTCTTAATGACAAGTGCATGCTCAGAAGGGTGAGGTGATGGACATGCAACCTCACCCCTAGATGTCACCAAATCTTACACACTGCACCTTTAAACTGGTTCATCATATTTTCAATCCCAAATTTTGACATTAAATGCAAAATGTCAACGATGAAATATCAAATAATCAGTGTTGGAATCGGCCCCGAGGGACGATACTGGCCCATCCCAGTTCAGTCACTGAGCTGAGAGAAGGATCACTTCCTCTCAGGTCGCTGCCCAGAGTGTCGTTTGATACAAATGTTTGATACAGATCTGAAGTGACAAACTTTACAGAAGAGTCTGGCGCGTTCTCAGTCGTGTGGCAGACCACACAGTGACAGGTGCTGAGGTTAAATATGAAAGGAAGCAAGTGAAGGAAACTGCCATTGAATCCTCCTGTTAGAGAAGGATAGTGCTTATAAGCCGTTTGTCACGGACGCTGATTCCATCATATTTCCAGCGCACGCTGACCATAAAGTCTTTGCCTCAGCTTGTGCGAGTGAAGCATCAGCGCAGTGTTTTGCATGTAACCTTTGTGCATGTTTGTGCTTGAACAGAGTACATATTAACCACGCTGCTTTGGAGAAGTGTGGTCTGTCAGAGTTTTAAAAACTGCTGTCCTTGTTGCAGGGTACCTGTGTAAACCTGAGGACAATGTTTACAACATAGACTTTGTGCGCTTTAAGATCAGAGACCTGGAGACGGGCACTGTTCTCTTTGAGATCGCCAAACCCCCACATACAGGTAAAGAGCACCAAATCATCTCTGCTATCCTTTTATTGTTGTGTTTAGCTGTAGCTAGTAATATAATCATTCAGTATTCATCCATTTTATATATATATATATAAATATAGACATACACACACATACATATATATGGAAATCAATGAATCATTGCATATGCCACTGTTGATGATGAAGCAGCCGGCCTCTGAGAGCTTTAACATGAATATACAGTATATCTTAACTAGGCCGGCCACATATTCTTATTTTTTCACCTTCTAATGCAAGAAAAGTCGATCAAATGGTCATTGCAGATAAACCAGGGAGGATGATGGGAAAAAGTTTCACACCTCCCGCTGCACCATAAACTGTTGTGCGCGGTGCAAACAGTAAACAAACAGTTTACAAACAGTAAAAAAAGGGGCAGCGCCGTCGACTCGTGTTGGACTGACCTACGTCAAATGCGCGTGAATCTTTGTGAAGTCGCTTCAGAGCATCACCACAGAACAAGATGTGTTTGAGATATTCAGCCGAACAAACGACTGTTTGCCTTTTAGCACTTTCACTTTGACATGACACTGGCTGTTCCAGCCCGTCCTCTGCATGTGGACAAGACGAAGGGTCATCCTCCTCTGGTCTTGTTGTTTGTGCGTCTCAGAGGACGAGGAGGAGAACAGAGAAGGAGACGCCAGCGCGGGACGATTTGTGCGCTACCAGTTCACCCCGGCCTTCCTGCGCCTGAGGACCGTGGGAGCGACGTGGGTGACTCACTCGTCCCGACGCACAGCTATTCATAAAAAACATGCACACGCTCACCTGTTCCACACACAAACAATGGAGACAATTAAAGCTTTGTCCTCTGGCGGCTAAACACTCGCGCACATTTTTTTCACCTGTGCCCCGGCTGGAATAACATTATAATTACTCAGGGCTGCTGTTGCAACGTCTCTGTCTCTCTCCCTCTCCCTCTCTCTCGCTCTGTTACTCAATCAGGGTGGAGTTTACAGTAGGGAACCGGCCTCTAAACAACTTTCGCATGATCGAGAGACACTATTTCCGCGATCACCTCCTGAAGAGCTTCGACTTCGACTTTGGCTTCTGTATCCCAAACAGTCGGAACACCTGCGAGCACATCTACGAGTTCCCTCAGCTCTCAGACAGCCTCGGTGAGATGATCTATATCATGTAACCTAATGAAAATGATACTACACTTGACCTTTGACCTCTTCCTCCTCATGTGTCACCGCAGAGCAAGTGACCTTTGCGAGGAATTTAAATGGGGTCACCAGGCCCTTCATCAGGGCAAATACAAAATGGTGGCCCCGTGGTAGTTTAATAGATGACAGGAAGCCACGTGGTTAAGACAACAGTCACATGACCGGAGCAGGTGAACGATGGTACGGTTCCATGACCGACGCTCTAAAGGAACACAAACGAGTCAAATCACAAATCCACGAATACTGCATGAATGTCACATCATCATTTAAAGGGCATTGAGTCAAGAACATGACTTTTCATTTGAATATACATTTCATATCAACTGAAATACAACATGCAGAGTATCTAAGCAGTATGTCAATGTCACAAGAAAGGTCTCATTGAAACCCTGGTGGTATATAGGGAGAAGTGTATCCAGTCAAAATGACTCTCCTTTAAGAAGCGTTTGTGAAACACGAACAATGCATTTCACACGTCCTTCACTCTAATAACTTTCTTCTTTTGGCCACAAACGTATCGGTATAACTCACAATCTCACAGGTGCACCAAACTCAAGTCATACTTAAGGATTCCTACCTCTGTGATGTGCTGCCCACGGAGCAAGTGCACCTGCACGATCATGAGCCCAAAATAGCCAGCAGGGGAGTTTTTAACCTAGAAGTCTGTACATTCTTCTTCTCTGTGGTTGATGAACCTAAAGATAAATACCGTCGGATTCACAGATGTACTTTTCCCTTAGTTAGCAGTGGGAAACGGTATTTTAGGGCACCATTAGCGCGCCACAGAAGTTGCAGTACCACCTTTTGGCCACCATGTCGATTTTGCGTCAAGTTTTCACGATAGATCCGAGAGGTAGACTCATTCTATTGAGCTACTTACTCTTGAACGATACATTACGCAACACCAAAAACTATTTGAGGAATCCCCGCAGAACCCAACACAGATTATTGTTGTTGTTGAATCATGAATGGATGTTGTTGACACCAGGTGTGTGTTTGCCCTCATTGGTACAATATGTTACAGAGTCAAAACCACATTCTGCGCTGATGATAGTGCCGGCCATGTGGCGCGTGTAGCTGCGCGAGCAGAGTGTCTCCAGACTTTCATCACTGTTGAACTCACATCCAGTTCATCTGTGACTGATGCAAGTTACTTATTAGAGCCAATCATCATCCATCTGCGATGAAAACCAAATGAAATCTCTTTCATTACATCATCATTTCCCAGTAAAGCCAATTTAGCATTTAATTCACTAAGTGTTCAAATGACAAGTGTCCCACTTAAAAGCCAAATGAAATGCAGTATGGTCTCATTACATTTGCTTTTATGCTCAGACTGAGATTTGTATCGCTCAAAGTATTATAACGTCAGGCTTTGTTGCTTTTTGAAGCAGCACAATGTAACATCCTTAGGTTTTATGATTATATTCATTAGATTGCAAGACCACAACAACTCAAATAAAGGCAGGCACCGTATATAATAAACAATACAACTATCTCAAGCCACATTTTACAATGTAGTTAAGGGGTCACAGTTGTTTGATGTTAGGGCTGAAACGATACCGATTGTTTTTATTCAAGGAGGCCAATACTTGGTCTTTTCTGGAGTACAAATGGACACGTATCTCAGTCAAAAAGAATTGTTCATATTTCCAACAGAACAGTAACGTGGCATGTTGTGTGTCTTGCAGTGCGTCAGATGGTGGAGCGTCCCAACGAGACGCGCTCCGACAGCTTCTACTTTGTGGAGAACACACTGGTCATGCACAACAAGGCGGACTATGCTTACAATGGAGGGCAGTGATGCAAACATACGTACATCCCCCAACAGGTGCATGTACACACACATGCACGCACACTCACAGATACTATACACATGTACACACATGCACGCACACTCACAGATACTATACACATGTACACACATGCACGCACATGGCTGCGAACACGCAGTTCATACAAGCAGCTGCGGACTTGGCTGAGGGAGGTGTTGCGGTCCGAATGATGAATCCCCATTTCAAATCTGTGCGAGGTCAATAACAGATCGACAGACAAACAGGAAGCTGCAGTCGGAGCAACAGCTGGGTGAATTGCTCTATTTTTAGTTTAGCACGGGTTATCTTAAAGGTGCAGTGTGTGCAATTTTTGTCACTGCTGAAAAATATTACAAAACAATTACATACTGACATTTTCCTAAATTCATAAACACCTTCATTATTTACACGAGGAGCCGTTCCTCTCTATGGAGGCCAACATGTTTTTACAGTAGCCCAGAGTGGACGCACTAAACATCTTTTGAGCTTTAATGACAACTCATGCTCAGAGGGGGGAGGTGATGGATACAACATGCAACTTCACCTCTAGATGTTACTCAATCTTGCACACTGCACCTTTAAAGGAGTCAAAGAGGATCAAGCCTTTGGGTTATATGTCTAAAACAGACAGAACCTTTTAATAGATAGGTGGTTGGAGTCCTCTTAGCAAATTTTTAATTGTCTTATCACCCACTCAATCACACACACTCTTATACATGCACACACATACACACACACACACACACACACACACACACACACACGCTGAGTCCCCCAAGTGACACACATAGTGTTTACGCAGTGTTTGTCAGAAGCAGCTGTCCACGGAGCGACCGCCTCCACAATCCACTCCAGACAATATCGAGGGAGACAGAGAAGCCATCAACAAAAACATTCCTGTCACACGCACATGGTCACTTCTGTGATCCCCCCATCCTCCACACACACACACACACACACACACACACACACATACACACAACCCCAGAGAACCCGTGTCCCTCCTCTCATCAACACATCAAGAAAACAGTACTGTACAAGACTTTACCACAAGTTCTCAGAGATTTCTTTTTGCATCTTAAAATGTTTGATCATAACAAACACAGCAACCAATCAGGGAAGAGTTCTCGAAATTGTAACCCTCAACTGCGACCAAATAAACCTTGTATGATAGATTAAATAGAGAAAGGTATATATGGCATCACATTGCATGTGATGATGTAAAAAGGGAATTTTCTAAAAAATAAGAAATAAATTAATTGATATCAAGTGTGGAAAAAAAGAAAAGAATATTTATCTTTCTGGTGTGAATGTTACTTTGGTTATTCTGCATCGCTGTTTTCACTGAACTGTTGTATTTCTTTTTTTTGTAGATAGCGTTCCTTAGCTTTGTACTTTGAAAAACTTCGGTGTTCAGGGTAAAGATTGTGTTTGTAAAAAAGAAAGTGTATATATATATATATATATATATATATATATGTGTGTGTGTGTGTGTGTGTGTGTGTGATCAAATTAATTAAATGTAATTCTTTTAGATATTGTATGTGTGGCGCTTGTGTCATTTCAGGGTATACAGGAGAGATCTGTAAGAGGGAAAGTTCCAACAGTGTCCACTGGGGGGAGTTGTGTTTTAACTATCACTGGTCTGGGTTGAGTGTGTTTGTGGAGCAGATCACAGCAGTGGCTCAGATATCTGATATTTGTTGAACACAAGTTGATCTGATCCGTTTGGTTGTGGTTTCTGTGGAGAGGGGGAAGGACACTGGTAGTATTTGATTCCACTCACCACATGAGATGACTGAACATCATGTGAAATACAGTTGTTACACTTTGATAGCCTTAATTAGGGAATCTGATTAGGTTTAAAGCAAAAATCGGACACAGCGTTTATTCATTCTCAGGCTGTTTCCTCCTATCACTGTCTTCATCTCTCTCTCTCTCTCTCTCTCTCAATTATCATCTCTGTTTCCATGCCCACACTCCCATGATCCCCTTCTATTCTCTCCCTCTCTCTCTCTCTCGGTGTCTCACCTCTCATTTTTCTGTTTCTCTCTCCACACCTATGCTTGTCTGCCCGGCCTCGCTCTCCTGCTCTGCTTTCCCTCTTTTCTTTGCTCCTCTCACCTGGTAACCAGACCTCTGGAGAGGAGTGTTGAGTTTCCACTTTCCCAGAGAAGAGGACAGTCTGAGGCACAATGGATCCCCTCTGCTCTCTCCTCCCTTCCCTCTGTTGCCATACAGCTGAGCACACACACACACACACACACACACACACAGAACGACACAGTTCACTCTAATACACAAATACATAGAGGCTGTGCTTGTTAAGTCTTGTCCCCTTTCATCTGTTTCCCTTGATTTCCTGTCTTTCAAATATGATTTCTGTCGAATTCATTTCACATCATTATTCCTTTCAGTGATAGGCTACCTTCATTTGTGTGATATATGTCTCTTATATTTTCTAAAATCTCAATTTCCACCCTCCTCCCTCTTTACACACCTTGAAATGAACTGTAATTTGGAACAGTGTCGATTAGATTACTTTACCATCATTGTTTAGCTATTTAGCTGTGAAGGGGAATGTAATTAAGATGTAAATAATGATGTAATACAAACTTATATTCTTATATCATGTAACAGGAATTATATGTTTTATATCCAGGAAATGACACATGGAGTTGGGACAACAATTCATAGTTAGTTCAAATGTATGAGTGGTGCTGACAGGTTCTGCATAATCATGGAGGAGTGATGTCATGAAACAAAGATGGCCGCTCAATGGTGACGATGATGACCATGTTGATTAGTGCATTGGGTCTCTTGTTTTATGGATGTGTATATATGCATATATGGATGATTGTGTTTACGTGTCTGTGTGTATCTAACTAACACATTTCTTGTCAATATTATTCCCCTGTTTATTATTTGTAGTATCATCATAATACTTTGTCTTACTCTGTCCCCGTTTTCTGCTGCAACACCACAATGTCGCCCGTGGGAATGACTAAGATTCTATTCGATTCTATTCGATTCTAAACATCCCACAAACAGCAAAACAATACGAGGAGAGAGCAGCATATCTGCAGGTAAACATAAAACCACACAAATGAAGTATTTGGAAAAATCCTCTACAACTCTACAATTCACCCAGCAGACACTTTATTCCAAAGCAACGTGCAACACAATCTTGCACACTGTACCTTTAATATACAGTCATTGGTGTCATCACAATCAGACTTTGAGCAGCAAAGCTCGTTTACTTCATCTCCCAGTTCATCAGTAAGAGTATGTTTTGCCAGCCTGTACTTTTACCAAAAATGAGTGAACTATTCCTTTAAAAAGACGGCAGTGTGAAGAGCCAGTGTTCCAGCTGCTGATTGGACGACAGAGCATCGACATGAATCAATGTGGCCTCCCATCAGAGCTGTGGCCTGCATCACACACACTGCAGCACGCAAGCGAAGCAGCTGGACCACGTGTGGCCATAAGAGGATCCTCAACATGTCTGCTTATTTACTGTCTACAGTTAGCAAGCACACACACACACACACACACACACACACACACACACACACACACACACACA
>JAFBJT010025409.1:62526-82948 GCA_016785325.1 Chascanopsetta lugubris | reverse complement strand
CTCTCTCTCCGGCTCGGCCCGGTTTGAGTTCACCTTGGACTTTAGTTGAGTTGAGCGGAGCGGCGCCGAGACAAAAGACAAGCACGTTGCGTGTGTGTGTGTGTGTGTGTGTGTGTGTGTGTGTGTGTGTGTGTGTGTGTGTGTGTGTGTGTGTGTGTGTGTGTGTGTGTGTGTGTGTGAGTGTGTGTGTGTGTGTGTGTGTGTGTGTGTGTGGGATGGATCCACTGAGCGGAGGAGACGGGGGACGCACCGCCGCTCTTTCCCTCCTTCGCCGCTTCTTGTTTATTTATCTGCGCTTTTCCTCCACAAGGCCAACTTCTCCTCCATCCTCTGGAAAACACAGCCCCCCCCCCCCCCCCCCCCCCCCCCCCGGGGGGGGCGCCCCCCCCCCCCCCCCCCCCCCCTCTCTGGGGGATTATAACGGCCCGACTGGCCGATTGGTGACTTCGCAACATGGCCGATGCTTTCTTCTTACTTTTATCCATGCTGTGTATTAACGCGTAATATCACCGTGTGTGTGTGTGTGTGTGTGTGTGCGCGCCATGTGGCTGCACGCATGTGTGTGTTTCACTCACACACCTTCTGTTTCTCTCCATTCAGCAAAATGTTCATCGGGGGTCTGAGCTGGCAGACGACACAAGGTGAGCTGTCCCGCCCGCTACTTCCTACAAGTCTCCATGTTTGTTTGTTTGTTTACCGTCATGCATGTGTGTGTAGGTGTGTGTAGGTGTGTGTGTAGGTGTGTGTGTGTGTGTGTGTGTGTGTGATCCCCTTCCCGGAGTTTAGGAAGCAGAGGGACAGTGAATAGTTGTGTTGAATGAGGATCTGAGGGTTTAGACTCAGACGCAGCAGCAGCAGGAGGATGAGAGAGAGGGGGGGGGGGATTAACGCTGGAAGCGCGTGCACGTGCACATACACACTCATACTAGACGTGTCTGGCCGTGTATTCCCCTGCACGTGCGCGCATCATCGCCGCCAAACGATCGCAGAGAAGTGATCGATCGTTGTGTTGTTTCACCCGCGAACCCTCGTTGTGGCGTCCATTCATTTCTTTCACATTGGAAATATGATGGTTATTATCCCGCCACTACTGCTGCTGCTGCTGCTGCTGCTGCTGCTGTTGTTGTATCAGAGCAGAAACACACACACACACCGCCCCCCGCCCCCTCGGCGGGGTCTACCAGTGCTGGATGAGCTGGAGAGGGACACGAACACAACGTGGTCCGACCTCCATTGTCTCTCTCTCTCCCTCCAGCCACATCACCTCAGCCGGGACTCGGCCCTTGCATGTGCGCCCCCTGTGTGTGTGTGTGTGTGTGTGTGTTCTCACCCCCTCTCTCTGGCTTTGCTGTCCGCAGAGGGCTTGAAGGAGTACTTCTGTAAATTCGGAGAGGTGAAGGAGTGCATGGTGATGCGGGATCCCGTTACCAAGCGGTCGAGGTAAGTGAAGGAGGCGTGTGCGCCTCTGTCCTATGACTGGAGGCCTCCTGCTCCGCCATGCTGCTGCTGCTGCTGCTGCTGCTGCTGCTGCTGCCTCACAGTCTCTCTCTCTCTCTCTCTCATGCTGTCGCAGGGGCTTCGGGTTTGTAACTTATGCAGAACAGGCCGGTGTGGAGAAGGTGTTGGCACAGAACAGACACGAGCTGGACTCCAAAACGGTGAGTTCTGTGGCCCCTGGCGAGGACGGTGGCCCCCCCACATGTCAGGCAGTGTTTTCCACGCAGCCTCCTCCTGCATCGTGTGGCTTGTAAAGTTGAGGAGTGGAAGCAAAGCAAAGCAGCCCCCCCCCCCCTCCTCCTCTGCTCATTTCCCCCTCCAAATCCTGGTTCAGGGCGCCAACATGAAAGCGTTCTTTCTTGGTCTTCATTGCCATGGTTACCTGGGGGACCTGAATGGGGCAGGAGCCCCTTGCAAACCCCTCACAGGGTTTAGAGCTCAGAACGTTTTCCTCCTCCCTCTTCTTCTTTCCTTTTTTCATACAGCAAATAACAGCAGCAGTCTCGGTGGTGGTGGCAACTGTCACAGGAAAAAGTTCAGGGAGAGGAAACAGTTGAAGCTGTGATGTCAGGGGGGGGGGGGGGGGGGGGCTGCGAGGTCCAAAAGACTTGAATTTGAAACACTGATGTTTGTTTAGAAGCAGACGGGTGTTTGTGGAGAACGTGCTCAGACGGCTCCTGGTGCGGGTGGGTTTCCCCTCCTGCACCGACGCAAGCTCATTCAAATGTGTGTAAACGGAGGCGGCGGTGGTTTCCCGCAGCGTCCAGTCATTCGGAGAATTGACAGAATATTTACAGGCGACGGTGACAGCGAATCCTGGTGGTCCGAGGCCAAAGCTGCTGAGTGGGATTTATAATCTGTGAGAGTGTGGATGTTGTTGTCTCGGTCATGTAGATGGGTTGTGGGAACGGGCCGATGGGTGTGTCCTTGTCAGCTTGTGGCCTTTGCCTAACCACACACACACACACACACACACACACACACACACACACACACACCAACCACACAATAGGATTATTTGCGAGTGGAAATCAGTAGAACCCAAGGGTGCAGAAAGGTGTGGACCTGGGCCCGGTGTGAGGAGCAGGGCCGGTTGCCGTGGGTGACGCCGGCCACGGGAGACAGAAATGTGAGCGACTGCACAGCCCGATGGGATTTATGTCGCCATAACAACTTCTCAGCTAGTTTGCATTAACTTGAGACTCTGGGCCCGGTCGGTTGGACAGGAAGAGCTCTGACACACACACACACACACACACCTTTATAGTTGTGTGTCTGATTTGTGCATTTGTTGTCATGAAGTTTAAAGCGGCCGTTTATCGGAGAACATAGTTGCTGCGCTTTTTCATGACTGAGAATGTTGCTGCAGGTAAAGGCTGCGTGTTTTCTTGGACGTGGCTCTGTAAAGCAGTAAAGTGTTATTTAGTGAGTCGTTTTACCTTTCAGAACCAGCTCCTGTTGCCGGAGACACTGCGGGCCAGACTGGCTGTGTGTGATGTGAACACAGGTTTGTGCAGGCCACTGCTGGGGTTAGGCGTCGCCCTATTATAAAGCAAACACTGCATGAGGCTAAACAATAATAATGTCAGAGACCCAGCTGCATCCTTTGGCTGCTCGGGTTGTTGTGGTCGTGGCGAGTGCAGCCGCGCACCATACCATTTATCCAAGCAGGCGGTTTCACGCAGGGCTATGGTTGCCATTTTGTTGTTTGGGAAGAAGACTGGCTGGATTTGTTTTTGCCAAACTGAGATTTGCCAGAGCTCGATAGATGAGTGTAGATCCGATGTGTCGAACGTGCGGCTCGCGGGCCAGAAGCGGCCCACCGGAGGACTTTTCAAGGTGTGCCAATTAGATGCGTGTGAAAATCTTTTTTTGCATGTGTGAAAATGATCAACTGCGGCGTATAATTGCTGAAATTGCGCTGATTTTTCTTACGCCATTTGAACTTCATAATGTTTGAGGAAAAGATACTTGATGAAATGTGAACATTCTGCTGAAAACAAAGGGACGGATGTGGAGTTGTGTGTGTATTATATCCTGATATTTACTGGTCCAGCCCATGTGAGATCAAACTGGGCTGCACGTGGCCCCTGAACTCAACTGAGTTGGACACCCTTTCCAAAATGGAAAACAATTGTAGGTGTCACCTTCATGGACACACCCTGAATTGATAACTGATTTTATTACTCTTCTACTTGACTTGTTAAAGGGCCAACACAAGAGAAGGCTCTTTGAAAGATATTGTACATGTAGTACAATACTTTCATCGTTCTAATACTATGAGAATGACTATTCACAGGTATTGGCAGGTTGCAGGGACCCTCATTTGAGAGCCATCATACTAAGTGATATCATTTCCTTTTTCATTTAAAAATCATGTCTAAAACCTTTGAAGAGTTGATATTTTTAGGTAAACTGACTGTGGGATTGGACTGCGGGTCAAATTCTGTGGAGGTGGAATTAATATTTTTAATAACTTGCACTGCTCCGTGGGACTGGTGTCAACCTCCCGTCACATTTCCAGCACATAATTATTATTCCCTATATTTATTTATTTCCATATTTTTCTGGCGCTTTGTGTCGGCACCACACCTGGACCCCCGCTCTCCTCCACGGCTCGGCTGTTTTGTTTGATCGGCATGAGATTTGAGGAAGACATTCCTCTCTGGAATGAGGAAGAGGACTGAATGCACTGATACATTATTATTATTATTCTTTGTGTGTGTTTTGCTGAGCCGTCGCTTTATGAGAAAAGAAGTGCTGAAGCGGGAAGGAGCAGAGCTGGATATGAAAAGGATGTAGAACTCAACTATATTAACCAGTGCAAGGTCCATTGCGCTGGTTACAAGTTGTGCTGTATTAAACATTTACAGTCCTGTGACATGAGGATTGTTCTCTGCCGCCTTTAGAATAAGTGCAGTGGAGGAGTTTAATGGCGACTTAGCGGTATAATTACCCCCAGTACCTGCCCGGCCTGAAAACACAAACCTAACAAATGGAGGCTGCCTTTTGTTTTGTGGAGCGAGCTGTGTTTGAGGTTGTTGTTTTGGTCGGAGGTCAGATTTCCTGTTAGGACAGAGTGTGGCCTCGGGGCAGTGCTGTGCTGTTGTGTTTGTGTGGACGCAGAAGAAGAAAAAGAAGAAGAAGCAGAAGCACAACTGCTATTTGTTTTCTCTCGGCGATATTGCGCTGGAACGGTAGGAAGAGGAGAAAAAGACGGGGCCGCTGATTCCTGCTCAGTCTCACAGGCGGATTTTGGAATAGAAAAGTGATTGTGTGTTGTTTATGTTTTTATTCATGTGAATTGTTTCATGAGTTGTGTCTGAACAGTGGACGTACGCAGGGTTTATTGACTCAGTAGTGGCGCGTGTGTTTTTCTAAAGGGCAGTGTCCTTAATTGTTGTGCTGTTTTCTCATCACCAATAGCAGGTATTATATTTAAAGGCGCAGTGTGGAGGATTCGTTGAAATCTTGTTGTTGCAGGTAAGAGACTGTGAGCGATTTGAGTTTGTACGATAAAAACACGGTGGTGCGACGCGGTGACCTCCGTAGAACAAACCTGCATCTGATGTCAATTTATAAAGCTCATTCTAGAGCAGGGTTGTCCAACAGACGGCCTGCGGGCCAGAACCGGCCCGCCAGAGGCTCCGTTTCGGCCCGTTTTCAGCACGGTGTGCTTGGCTTATGTTGCTTACATGGAGGAGAGACATTTAAATGTATTAGTCAGTTAAAATGTTGGATTTTCATTAGATCCACAACTGCACTTATTGTACTAAAACAAAGGGAAACGTGAAGTTGTTGTTGTTTATTTTGTTGTTATTAATGTTGTTGTTTATCGGTGGCCATGCTGTGATTTTACTGGTGCCAACCCTGTGTGGCCTTTGAGCTCAAATGAGTTTGACATCCCTGTTCTGGGGTAATGAAAACAAGCGTTTACAGAATGATTTATTTCTAAACTCATGAAAACATCTGAGTAACTGGGTAGATACATATTCAATTATTTCCCCCTAACTTTTACACACTAGACATTTCATGGTGGATGAATTTATTTAAAAAAGACAACTGACTCCTTTCAGTTTCCATTGTAGAGAAACGCCTCATTCACTCACCTCACTGTCTCGCAAGTGTTGCATCTCATGTGACATGAAGGGAGGGGGAAGTGTTGCTTGTTGGTTTCAAGATGTAAAGTACAAAGTGACGCCTCAGCATCTGGGATAAAGAAGAAACAACAAATGAGTATCATCCTGGTGTCATGTGTCCCATCACTGCCTGTCATGTGACCTGGGAGTGAACGCTGATTGTGTCCAGCCCCACGACAGACAAAAGATATGAGTGGTCAGTGTTTGAGGATTTTTCCACGGGTGGTTGTGTGGGAAGTGTGCGGGAGCAGGGCGAGTTCACAGCAGCCTGACATCAGCAGTGTGACGGTGCCACTCGCCTCTCCACTCCAACCAGGTGAGCAACAGCAGTGAGCTGCCAGCAGGAGCTCCTTTGGCCCCCTGACTGGAGATTAGCTGTTTATGCTGACATGGACAAAACTGGAGGGAGGGAGGGAGGGAGGGAGAGAGAGAGAGAGAGAGAGAGAGAGAGCGGGGGGGATGGAGAAGGTGGAGGAAGTAGACGAGCGAGAGAGGGGAGGGAGGACCAGCTCCTGTGCTGTAATTAGTATGGATCTGAAACTCAACTCATCGGATTGAAGGAAACAAACTGGATTGGGCTCCGAGGGCCGGTGCGTGGCCTCGGAGCCACCGGTACGAGCTGGCCCCGCTCCGAGAGCCCCCTGCTGGACCCGCTCCGAGGGCCGGTGGGTGGCCTCGGAGCCACCGGTACGAGCTGGACCGGCTCCGAGGGCCGGTGCGTGGCCTCGGAGCCACCGGTACGAGCTGGACCCGCTCCGAGAGCCGGTGCGTGGCCTCGGAGCCACCGGTACGAGCTGGACCCGCTCCGAGGGCCCGTCCATGAACCCCACCTGAACCAGCAGAACCAGCAGTAGTGCCACCACCAGAATACTCAACTGCCCTGGCTGATGAAGCCACTCAAGCTGGGTGATGGGGTAGTGACGGGGTAGGGTTGGGGGGTGCGGGGGGGGGGGGGGTTCCTCATTAGTGAGCTTCGTTAACTAATTACTGTGCCATTGTTCAGCCGTGCAGATTGACCCTGCTGGCCCGAGCCCAAACGAGTCTCCCTCTCTCTCTCTCTCTCTCTCCCTCTCTCTCTCTCTCTCTCTCTCTCTCCCTCTCCCTCTCTCTCTCCCTCTCCCGCTCTCCCGCTCGGGCTTTGAGATCCTGGGATGAAAAGAGGGAGGGCGGTCTCTCTCCCTCTCTCTCCCCCTCTCTCTCTCTCTCCCTCTCCCGCTCTCCCTCTCTCTCCCCCTCTCTCTCTCTCCCTCTCTCTCCCCCTCTCTCTCTCTCACTGTGAGTGTGCATGCGTTGACATGCCAACTCCTTTTGTCCCCCCTCTCCTGTTTATAGCTTTGTGTGCAGCTCATATTGATTATATTGCCCATAATGGGGCGGCCTGTGGTGCGTTTTCCCATCAACGTGTTGCCATTTCGTGGCACGGACGTCTTGGCAGGAGCCTCGTTCCGTATGTGGTGGGACACATTAAGATAAATAGGTTTCCCTCCTCAACTGCGCGGACGGAGGTGTGGATGGATTTACATTTGCGCGTCCTTGCCTGGATAATTGCATACAGTATGTGTGTCATCCTACATGAGTGGGGGGTTTACATTATGAGGGTGCCTGTGAGTGGGTGTGTGTGTGTGTATGCGTGCCTGTGGGGGCAGCACGGGAGCCCCCGTTCCTCTACGGGCCCATCTGTTTTGTACTCTTTGTCCTGTTAATTAATGGAATCAGAGGGGCTGCCTGCTGGGACGGCCCCTCCGCACCGCTACACTGGACAGGCCCACTTTCTCATGCACTCTCCCTGCTTTTCCAAATGAATGGCTTCTCTCTCTCTCTCCCCCTCTCTCTCTCTCTCTCTCCCTCTCTCCCTCTCTCTCTCTCCCCCTCTCCTTCCAGGTTTACCACCGTCCAATTCGATCTATCTCTCATTCTTAAGTGGAAATAGAAAGTTAGCTCGGACATGATTACCAATACATGGCCCGTGATAATTCTGTTAATATCTTTATATCTCAACAGACCAATTCTGCTACAGTAGACACTGGAGGCCCAAAGATCATTGGTTTTAATTGGCAGTAACCAGGGCTGGAATACTGCATTTTGAATAGTGTGTGTATCTGTGTGTTCATGTAACACTCACAGGTAGAGCAAGTGAAATATTCAAACAGTTCACTACTTTGTTTCCCTGCTGCAGCTGTGTCCATTTGATAAAGGCATTGAAACAAAGTTAAATTTGGGGTTTGTAATCTTATAAATGTCGAACATTTGACAAAATAATACGATAGTATTTTCTCATTGTGACTGAATCAGTTATTGGCCTCATTAATGATGAATAATATCAACGACCCTATTTTATAGACTAGAAAACAAACGCATGACAGTACAACAGTACAATGCAGCATCTAGGGGCAATGCTAAATGCCCTTGTAGAGGGAAAGTGCAGAGGTTGTGCATTTCTTTCACTGTTATCTGTCTGTCTGACGTCCTGTGTTTTGGTTTTTGTTTTCCAGTTTGTAACATTGCGGGATGAGCTGTGGCGTGTGAGGTGACTATTGGCCGTAGATTAGCGTGGCAGCACTGAGAGAATCCTCTTGTAGTTTGTGGCTGTCGCTGCGTAGATGGAGCGGAGGTTGGATGTCATGAAGCAGGATGTTAGTCAGACCATTTCACCGACACTCAGTCGTAACTCTTCTTCGTCTGGAGGAGCGCTGGTTTTTTTTGGCCCCTGCAGACAGGCTCCACCATTATTCCACATCTCCTCAGCCTGATTAGGACTGTTACTTTTACACTGCTCCAAAAAACGTCAGCTCCCCCTCTGAGGAGGAGCTATGACTGAGCGTTGCTCACGGTGACCTGGCTGAGTCGTCACACTGATTTTGCTTTGTGGCCCATCTCGTCCTCCTGGAGGCTCATCCGCCCGTCTGATAGATGCTGTAGTTCTTCACGTATTCTTGTTTGCCTTCCTCCGGGTCCAGCCAGATGTAGAAATGACGTTGTATAGATCTATTCTGTTTCTTCGCTGGAGTGGAATAATTTTTTTAACCGCATGGCATGACACTAGCTGCAGTAGCGCTACTACATACGAGTTAGGCCTAACCTAGACTAGTGGGTAACCCTCTGTATCACAGGTTGTTGTGCAGGACTTGTGATCAATTCAAATTCTGTTACTTTTTTCCTCTTTGTTTTTATTGTCTTATATGTATTTGTGCCTTGAATACTGTGTTTGAATATTAGGTATTCAATCCACACGAAAAGCCAAATTATTAACAGTCCAGCGGGAAATGGAATGTATAATAATTATGGTGAGCGTATAAACATCTGAATGTACAAATTGCTTTTATTACCCTTGAAGGAATGGTTTATATATTAACAGGAGCATGTTGTCTCTGTTGAGACCACCGTGTTTTTACTGTTGTTCAAAATGGACAAACTAAACGCCTTTTATGTTTGAAATATACCGGAGGGCTTCACCTGTGCCGGGAATTGAGTTTTATGAGTCACTCGAGTCATTTTCAAACACCATATTGCTATAATTATGAATTAAATTATAATGAACTGCCCACAAACTATAATTGCCCACTCAGAACTAATGGTCTTACCAAGCAAAGGAGTCAGGACGTGAATTTGACACTTTTTCAAAAAGAAAAGCGAATCAGATGGATATTCTGCACATTGCAGATGATCTGTATTGGTGTTTATTTTGATGATCACAGATAAAGTTAGTTCAATAAAAACAACATGTTAATGTGGCTCCACCACAGCTGTGTTTCTCCCCCTGTGCTGCTTTTGCTCACCACACCACTTAATACCCCTCCAGCAACACTATCAATATTACTTATTGAAACCTCAGGGTGCCGTCTGTATTTATTCCATTTTGTTTTCCAAGTATTCTGTTTTTTTGGCGGAAAGATTTGAATTCTTAGTATAAATGCGTATCTGCTCTGAGTGCCCTGCTAAACACAGTATGAATTCTGATTTACTGTCATTGATTTGACCACAGCCTGAGGTCAGATGTTTAATTTAGGTTCCCCGTATTCACCGTCACTTTCAGCTCACAGCCTCTTTCTCCAGCACATAATCGCTTCAGGGCGGCTCCTGCTCTTTAGTCTTGTTAAAAGGGTTAAAGGCAGGTGGGCTGACCGGAGCATAGGAGGCTGTTACCTCTGAGGTCAGAGAGGCGCACACACACGCACACACACACACACACACACACACACACACACACACAGAGTGGCCACACGGCACAGTGATTCTCAAGGACTGTGGCGTGTGGACAGTCCGTAGCAGAGAAGCCATAATGCAGTGTTCCATTGTTATTGTGATGTCACTCTGCTCTAGAGGTCAATGCAGCCTTCTCTAATGCATGGTGGTGTTTCTGCCTTAAAGGTGCAGTGTGCAGAATGAATTCACAAATGTAGTGGTGACGTTGCAACTGGACACCTCTCATCCCACTGTTCTCTTCATGACATCATGTAACATATTTTAATATTTCAAAAACGGAATCAACTAAATGCTTAAAGTAACTCATAGAGTGGTAGGAAATATTTGGTGAATGTATTTTTTCCTAGAAAAAAACCATAGATCAATGTGTTTTTGTATTATTTTGCAAAATGTGGGACATATTTTGATTCATCTTTATGTTTTGTATACAATTGTAGGTTTGGTTGCTGAGATTTTAGAATTGTAACATAGTGAAAACCACTACACAAAAAGATCAAACACATCTTAGCCTTTAGTTATCATTAGAATTAAATGGATTTATTTGTCCATTCTGGGCCACTGTAAAAACATGGTGGTGCAACATGGCTGCCTCCGCTGGTAGGAGCTGCTCTTGATGTAAATATAAAGGTCTCATTCTAGAGTAATGGAAAAATGATTACACTTTCATATTTTATTTCTGTAGAATAGAAATGCAAATATAGTCTCCTAAATCTTGCGCACCAAGCTGTAAGATAAATGTACTATTTAAAAAAACAAGCTGAGTGCTGCTGGTACCGTTCACATCCATCAGCAGCTGCCTCTGTTTGCCATTGTGTGTTTTTACTCTCTCGCCTGCTTCATTCCCACTGAAGGTAAAAAAATAAAAAGCATGTGGCACATGCAGTCACAGCGCTGGTGAGAGTGCAGCGCGAAGCCACGCACATATATTATGTTACGCGCGGCCCATTAAGCTCAGATCCAGCGAGTAAATGCTCTGCTGCTGCTGTTTGTGCCTGCGCTCTCTTGTTGTTGCCAAGAGTCACTGGTGGCTTCGCGTGTCCTTGTCACCATTGTCTCTGCGCCGAGAGCAGCTGGAGGTGACACGACACTTCACATCTTTGTGTCCCCACTCCAAGGTGCAAAGTCCTCCCGTCCTCCTCTGCAAGGACGCTGCAGCTGCATCTTAGTTACACCGAGGCGGCGTTGCTCCTAAAGCCGGCGGTAAATCGGAGGCACTTTAAAGGTCCTTGTAGGATATGTGCGGATCGCTCACCGGGAGCAGGGAGTCATAATGGGGGAGAGATGAGAGGATTGTTGTGGATATTGAATGCCCTCTCTTTGTACGGCCCATGTCGCTCACATTAAAAGTACTCACATCCCGGCCCTTTGATAGGCTTCTTTTTACTCGCCAATATCAATCCAATACCTCTGACGGGCGGTCGCCGGAGACACGAGGGCTTTTGCTTCATACATCCAATTATTGTAACAAAGATGGAAGTCTAAGACCGTAATACACCACAAGGCCCCGTGACCTAAAACCATCTCCCCCGTTGGCCCGGGCGAGAATAACACGAGATTCCTCACAAATTTAAAATGCCAGGCCGGGCTTTGCATATTTAGCGTTATTAAAGGCCAGCTCATTCAAAACTCATTTGCTTCTAATTTTATCTGTAACCTTGACCAGTGTGGAGAGGCTTCCTTCCTGCAGACATATGGATACAGTTAAATCTGGCTGATCCAAAATGGCGGGTTGTCAGGATTTCTGAGATTTAGAAATATAATAATATTTCCGTGTCAGAGTAGCAAATGCTCAGATTTGATGTTGACTGGTGTGTCACTGTAACACATTCAGTCCAGAGAATGTGTGCATTCATGTCTGCTTCCCTCCCTGTTTGTTTGGCTGGGGTCTTCTTTGGGTAGGGGGGCTCTTGCATAAACAAGGGTCTACTATACATACTCTGCACATTTGCATATGCTCTAATTCTGGACCTGCAGGCCTCCACATGGTTGCGACCGAGAGCTTCGGGGTGTGATTTTGGTTGGTTATTTACGGTGTGACAACAAGAGGTCAACTCGACTGATTATCAGGCTTGATACCTCCCATTTTGCACATGATCTGTATTTGCATTTTATTCTAATGATCACCTACTATAGGGTTCATTGATTTAAAGAGTGCCCCCTTTGACCCACAGCAGCTGTGTCTCTACACCTGATCAGTTTCCACCTCTCTACTTAACTTACTGCATAAATAATTGATGAAGGACTTAAACAACATTTTGTGATGTGAAATCTCCCATAAAGATAATTGTTTGACTGTAAACGCATATCTTTTACAAATAGTAAGTATTAGTCTGATTAATGATCCATTGTGTAAGGAATAGGTGAAGTTATTTTCATTTGTCTTCAGGAAATGAGATCTATAATGATTAGCTTTGGTGTACACAATCCAACAGTTTCCTTCATGTTATTCCTGGAGCAGATCCTCTTTATGGAGGCTACCGAATCATGTATTTACAGTAGCCCAGAGTGGACAAACTAAACTAACAGAAGGACATCATAGCTTCTCCTCAGACGATTCAGCTGCAACCAGATGACTCTGAGTTCTACACACTGTACCTTTAACTACTACTAACAGGTATCCAGCAACCCAAGCAAACATTCTGAACGTGTGGATAACACCATGCATTGATCCAGACTGATAGCACAGCCTCTGTATTTTAAAGGTCCAGTTTGTAAGATTTTGATTTGATTATTTGTATCTCTGTAACATTAATGACTGATACTCAGGAGTGAGACTCATACAGACCACCATGTTTTTACTGTAGCCCAGAATGGACAAACTAACTTCACCTCTCGAAATCATTTTATCCAACAAGTTGAAAATATTTAATCAAACGTTTTCTCACCTTTGTGAAAGATGTCCACGCCCAGCTTGAGTCAGAGAGAAGAATTTCCTCTGTAAAGAAAAATAAAATGAAACGGTTACTGTCAAAAAAGTGTTATGTGTTTATGGTTGAGTTTAAATGTGGATCCTCAAACTGAATAAAACAACGAGCGTAAATCTCGAACTGGACTGACTCTGAGTGAAGCCTGGACCTCCGAGGCAACAGCGCCGTCTAAGTTTGATCAAACTGCCCACACGTATTGGTATGAGCCAATGGTCCTGCTCGGCAATTACTGTCCAAATCCAGGGTCCAAGCCACACTGTGCCATCGCTAAAGGAAGCACACGCAAAGTCTGGGTGCAGCCCTGCGGTTGTTTATTGTGGAAGCTGCTCACAGTGAATCAAAAACACCGTGCTAATGGTAACTATGTATGATGCAGTTGAACAGGCTCCCAACAGTGACTCATCAAAACAGCAATCATACCAACAAAAGAGGCCCTTGAATTGTGTACATCATTTGAAAATGTACTATAACAATAAAGCATGATAATAATGATAAGAATGCCTTTCATCCTTTTGAATTCATTTCATCTTCTCCCTCCTCCGCAGATCGACCCGAAAGTGGCGTTCCCCCGTCGGGCTCAGCCCAAGGTGAGTGCATCCTGAAGAGGTCCGTGCGAAAGGAGGGGCGGCGATGATGTCATTTGTCAGCCCCAATCACTCAGCCCTGGTTGGCTGGGGATTAGAGGGAGGCGCGCGACAGCGCAGGAGGGCCAATCCACACGTCGAGCTGACACCATGGCCCCCCTACCCTGACCTTAACAACCTGCCCTCCTCCCTCTCCACCCTGCACCGTAGCCCACATCACACACACACACACACACACGCGCGCTTGTTTGTATCCTGGCTCACACATGAATGGACACTCACCTGCGTGTGCACGCTGACGTGCACACCTTGGTGCTCGGGTCTGCGCTGAACCGATTTAACCTGACTGCTCAGAGGAGCTCTGGTAAACCTCTGAGATTAGACAAACGCAAACAAACACTAAGTCTCTTTATCACAAGCATCTAGCCCCTCCTGCCTAATGTGATTAGTGCTAAATGATGCCTCCTTCTTCTTCTCTTGCTGCCACTGCTGTTGCTAGCTGGTGACCAGGACAAAGAAGATCTTTGTCGGGGGGCTGTCGGTCAATACCACCATCGAAGATGTGAAGCAATACTTCGACCAGTTTGGAAAGGTAAGGAGTGCGTGAAGCTGGGATCTGTTTGCTTCTCTGATGCAGTGACTGAACATTTCACCCTAAAACCTCCAACTCCGATCAACTGGTGTTGGGCAGCACTTTCACAACAGACACAATTATTATTTGGCTGGATGGATAAAGCAAAACAATAATTATACACCAAGAGACCAAGACCATCAAGACCAAGATTCTGGTCATTGGATGCATTTGCAATTTCCGTTCCACTAGAATAAGCCCCTTGTCCTCCCTCCCATGTCTTTATAGTGGCCCAGAATGGACAAATGGAGCTCGTTAGAGTTTTAATGATCACGGTGGGCGACCGCAGGTTCTCCAATACTTGGACGACAAGGCTGCGGAGAAGTTCATTCAGCTGCAACGTGTCGCTTCACCTACAGAAGCCAATAAATCCCACACACTTTTATCGAACAGTCGGGTTGCCGGGTAAAAGCCGTAGCTGTACCTTTTGCCTAAAGGCAGGATGAGTGGGATCACCCAGGATGCTTTACACTTTAGCCAGGAGGCAGGTTCTGGCCGCTTCCTCCAGGGATGGACGTGTGCGTCCCGATAGTCCGTTCCGCTGGTGTCCCCTCTGCGCTCCGGGTCTTTCTGTCTCAGGTGTTGAAGCTCTCGTTCCAGGGGGAGATGCTGTGGGTCGGGCCCCTGTAGAAGAAAGGGTGGATTGATTAGAGCTCTATTATTCTTTTACAAAACATTATGAACAACCTGTAGCAGGAACATTTTGCTTGCCACTACTTTTTCTTTTATTGAAAAACTGCAGTTAATGTCTGGCGGGTCGGTTCTGGCCCGCGGGCCATACGTCTGACATCCCATTTGCCTCTCACATGTCACACGATGAACAAACAGTGTGATGGATTTAGTGACATCTGCAGGTGGAGATGCTCGCTGATCCACACCACCAGGTGAACATAAAAAGGTCAAAGGGATTTGATACGTTAGTTAGACTGCTTCATCAAAGTTAAGGTGATAAAAGCGGGATAGTGGATATTGTTGATTAAAAACACAGTGGTAGAGTAACTAGACATCCACAGCTGTGGTCCTGCCAAACATCAGCTCAGTGGGGGCCCCTGTTAAACGGGGGGGGGGGGGGGCACCCTCTGCCCCCATGCTCCTTCCTACTCATGATGCCAGCTGCTTATCCATTGAAATGATTTCAATCATTTATCATTCAGACATTTTCCATTACTTCCAGCTCACCGATTTTAAAGAATGATTATTAACTGAATCGGCCCATTATCCATTATTGTAACAAACAATTTCAATTATGTATCATTTGCTCTCTGAATCATTTATCCATGAGCTCACTCTACTCTCGTTGCTCGCCCATGGACTTCACACACGCTCACTTGAAACTTTAGTTGACTGGTGGTTACGGCCGACTGTGTGGACACACGAGTCTTAATCGAATCAAAATGTCTGTTTCATTTAATTAGTTGTGCTACTTTACAATCTTTGCCACCTACGCACCGTGCGACCACAGAGGCTTCCATTCAGAACAGACACGCCATGATTTGGAATCACTGCTGACTTCATGGACCTTTGATGAGTTGCGCTTCTATCCTCCACCGTTTCCCTGCATGTTTGCAAATCTACAGAGGAGCAACTGTTTTTGTCTCGACCCCGAGTCGATGTTTCCACTTTCAGTCAAAAGGTGAAAAGTGGGTCAAGAAGGTGGTGAGAAAAGGGACAGATGTTGAAAGTGAAAGACAGGACTGAAAGAGAGAAACACAGCATCTGCTTCAACACATCCAGCACGGCCGCAGTTTGTCCGTTTACCTCCTTTGTTGTGCGCGTTGCTCTTTATACCCGTCACATCTCTGTTCTTTTTAAGCATCGATGCCTCCGTCCTGCCCTGCTCTCCTTTGAATGAAGCGCGGTGAAAGGCAAACCCATGCTGTGGAGACAGACGAGTGGCCGAGGAGCAGAGGGGAGGTAGAGGGGAAAAAGCAGCGAGAGGAGGGGGAGAGAGAGAGGAAGATGGCGGGGGACTGAAAGGGAAGAAGCAGCCCCCCCATGGAGAGGGAGGGAGGGGAACTCGGAAGGGTTGAAGGGCAGAGAAAAGGAGGAATGTGGAGATAGCGAGGGAGGAAAGTGAAAGATGAAAAAGAGGGGAAACAGCTATTTGATGGGCTGGAAGTGAAGGACGGTGTCGGCCGTGAGGGAAATGTTTGTTGTTGCTAACTTCACCTCGGTTGGTTTTGGGGCGTGTTTGAGTGAAGGTCTGTATTAACCAATCACATGCAACAGCTGCTCCAGTAACAGTGCCCCCCTCCCGCCTTTCCCCTCCCACCACCACCTTATCCAAAATCAACTCAGACACCAAGCTCCCCTCCCATCCCATACACACACACACACACACACACACACACTACTCCATTGCCTCTCAGCTTGTTGCCGTGGTGACCTCCTTTTGCCCATTGTCCTGCCGTAACCCAGTGTGTTTCTTTAAAAAAAAAAATTCCTATAAAAATGGGTGAGAAGGGTGTATTTGCATGAATGGAAAGAAGGGTGTGTGTGTGTGTGTGTGTGTGTGTGTGTGTGTGTGTGTGACAAAGAGGCATCGTGAAGGCTGCAGAGGGAGGCGAGGCTGCATACATTTGTCCAGATACAGACAGACTCACAGCCAGCGATCCACTTGTCACATGCACTAAGTGTGTGTGTGTGTGTGTGTGTCCGGTGTGTGTGTGTGTGCTGTGGGTTTGTTAGCAGGACCATTTGAAAATGCTCCAGGACGCAGGTCTAATGGTTTGGAAGGAATGAACAGCATGAAGCTCCCTCTGCCTCCTGTCTGCCTGTGTTTTCCTCTGCTCACCTCGTGTCAGGGGTCATTAGTGTTTCCCAGGTACTGGTCCAGATTCACATCGCACCAGCTCGGCCCCCCGTTGTGAAGTCTACTATCTGCCGTTGTCCTGTGCTGATCCTCCGGAGCCACTTTAGAAGGGTTTTGGTCAGTCCCTCCAAAAGAGTTTTATGACTCGCTGTCACTTTCTCGTTGTTTATGGGCTGAATGTTGTGTGCTGAGCAGGCAGTGGTGCAAAGTGAAGTTGGAAAACTTTGTGTTCATCCTACCTGGGTTATCTGAGGCCAGTTTTTTCTACATTGTATGTCGAATATATATCAAATGGATGACATTTTGATTCTATATATGCAGACTCTGCTCAGTGTCACTCTTTGCCTGTAGGAGTCTTCAGTCATGATGAAAAAACAAAAGGTGTTTCATGATCCATTCAAAGTGACTGTAAATACATAGAGGACGTGCTCCAGCATAACAGGTTCATTCTTGGGTATGAAAACACAAATGCACACTTTCAGGTGATTATACAATCATGATAATAAAATAGGTAATTGGATTATTTTATTTTTCATCTCTGAAGATGGACATAATGACGACTATTTTGACAATTGCTTATTTTTGCTGATTAACTTACAAAAACAGTACAAAAATATAATTTCTCATTGTGCATTCTAGTGTATAGTGAATTTATTTATCCTGCTAGACCAGAGGGAATGTGTGCCCTGCTTTTAAACAGACAAGATTAATAGTTTTCTAAATGAGTTCTCAGCCTACTTTTTTCACAGCTGATTATGATTGATCAATGAATTCATGGTTGCAGCTCTAGGTAAATATTATGGGCCACCGACGGCCAGTTGCCGACCAAGCTTTAATGTATCCAAGAGAATATGTTGAAATCCGTCATATTCATATTCTGTTTATTCAAATTGAATTCAGATTGAAAGTATCAGTGTCCCAAGCTGCACTGCACTACACTTGTAGACAAGTTGTTAGGACATGTGTGTGTGAGGGGGACGTGTCCTCTGATTTGGGGTCTGTGATCGTGGCTGATGCGTGTGACCATCTCACTCCTCTTGGAGTGAGATGGTCACACGCTGTGGCTGTGGCTGTGGTGACATGTGTCAAGTTTTCCGAGTGTTTTGATTGAGAGTGGCTGCAGCTCTGAACCGAATCACTTCTCCCTGCTGATCACAGACACTTGTGTCTAAGACAACATGCCCCCCTCAGGATGAGGGGGGGTATTTGTACTGTTTGGACTCGTGAGACCAAAGCCGGATCATGGACAGCGCCGATCCCACAGTGCATTCCTGCCGAGCGGGAGGTATTTCTTGTTTATTATCCGAGCCTGGTTACAAGGTGCAGGTTGGGATGGAGTGGGACTCGGCGCCCTGTTTGTTTTTATACCACGGCTCCGCCTCTTAAAGGAAAACACAGAATGCTCTATGCATTTTCGGCCACTCTTTGAAACGTGCCGAAAGTTTGTTTTTTTGAAGTGCACTTCTGAAAGCACACTCATGCAGACTTCATCGGAGTGGACTCGACACATCAGGTGTTTTGGCCCAAGCCGAGGGAATCGAAGGCGAGTGTGTTTACGTGCGGTTTCTTCAAGTGAAAAAAAAAGTCCCGGCCGCTGTTGCTAAGCGTCTCCGCTCTAATGAGACCACGGCGGCCATGTTTGAGTGTGGATCCTGAGATGAGGGTCTTGTGATCCCCCCTCAGAGCAGAGAACACCTCACCACGCTCTGCTGACTGAATGTACAGCCTGTGTGGATCCGGCGTGAATCAGACTCAGTGTGGTGACCTCATGATTAGTATTTCAGACATTTTAGTCACACAGTCGATTTGGTTTAATCCAAAAGTAATCTCTAGTTTTCCTGAAAGAACTTTACATCAAGTGCCATTAATCAGGGCACTTTCTTTTGAATGACTCTTCAAATCATTCTAAAGCAGGGGGGCGTCAAACTCATTTCAGTTGAGGGGCCATAGATGTCCTATTTGATCTCAAGTGGGCCGGACCAGTAAAATCATATTATAATAAGCTATAATCAACAACAACAACAACAACAACAACTCCAGATTTCTCAAAATAACCTCCTGCATGAACAGTGCTTGCAACTACTTTTACTTTTGTTGAAAAATTTCAGTGAATGACTTTTCTGTCATTGTCATCTGGCGGGCCGGATTGGACTGTGTGGTGGGCCGGTTTTGGCCCATGGGCCATATGTTTGACAGCCCTGGACCAAAGTAAGAGAACATACATATTTAACATATATTATTTCATACTTCATGATATTGTGTGCTCGTGATGACGTCTTCACAAGTTGATATGTGTGGTGAGGTAACGATAATGTGCAGTGATGTAAGCGAGTGGAAGGGGAGGAGCTTAAAAACATACTTGTTATTTTTCATGAACGAAATAATGACATAAATAACTTTCACTTTTTCAAATGTTTCAGTAAGTATATAAAGCTTGGAGAAACTCTCCATTAGACAAACTTCAGTGTAATCACGTTCTCTTCCATTTCTGCCAGAAGAAATCACTTCACCTAGATTTTAAAAGCTCGACCTTTGAATACTTCAACTCTTTAGCTCTTTAAACATAACACGAGCAGATATGTTGGAGAGGTGAGCGAAAGGGGGGAAGATGAAGAGTGCAGCATGTGGACGAGGCAGACGGGAAAAGTTAGGAGTCCGCTCACCCATGTGAGCTGGTGATTAAGAGGCTTGACTGAACACTTTGTCTGCTGGCCTGTTTAGAGAGAGAGAGAGGGAGAGAGAGAGAGAGAGAGAGAGAGGGAGAGAGAGGAACAGAGAATAAAAGGGGGAGATTCGAGGAGACAGCAGGGAAAATGTGAATGCCACCTTTCATAATCTCGGGGAGGAAAGAGCGTGTAATGGACTTGCCAGCAAACACTTGTTCCTCAGACAATCAAAGCGGCTGCGTGGCGGCGGAAGAGCAGGATGTCGGACGGGAACTTCATGAGAATATGACCTTAACTTTTTCTCCACTCTCCACATGCATGCTGAGCAGTTAGCCACTGAGCCGCCGCTAAGCCAATCTCAGACCCCCGCAGCCGTCCAATCAGATTGTCTTACAGCACCCCCCCCCCCATCCCTCCCACCCCCCCGGGGGGCAGTGGACGTAGGAGAGCGTCTTCCTATTGGCTCTGGCAAGGGCACGGGGGACTGGTGTGTGCGACCGCGGCATAAGCTCGCACACATTTGCCAGTCAGCACACCGTTGTATGTTCTCATGGACGACACAAACCATACCATTTATATATGTATATATATATATATATACACACAGTATATAAATATATATTTATAATCTGTCTGTCACTGCTGTGGAAAGGAGAGGTTTTGACAGGCACGGCTCCAAAGCCCCCCGGCGCTGGCTGTGCTGAACCATCCTTCCAGAATAGATGCTGCTAATGCTAACAGGAGCGCTAGCTGCGCGTGTAACTCTAGTCCTATGATAACATGTTGGCTCGCAGCTGTCTGCTCACTGTCCTGTTCCCCCCTCGCTGCTGTGTCACTGGGTTTGGACGACCGGAAGGGTGGGAGGCAGGAGGGGGGGGGTAAATCTGAATGAAGGACAGAGAAGGTGGGGGGGGGGGGCACTGAGGGGGTGTGTGTGAGAGAGAGAGAGGGAGAGCGTGGGTG
>JAFBJT010025409.1:40113-53251 GCA_016785325.1 Chascanopsetta lugubris | reverse complement strand
CAGTATATATATATGTGTCTATATATATATATATATATATATATATATATATATATATATGTATATATATGTATATATAACCCTTGTTTTTGTATATGATCAATGATTGTCTTTATATACAGTCACTAATGATCTTATATAGACGCTCATTTAAAGATGTTATCTATAAATTCTCTGTTTACACAGCAGCTGATTGACATATAAACTCCTTCTGTCTTTATATAGACTCTCTCATCATCCACTCACTAGATGTGTGTCCACTTTATTTACCGTTTTTCTTTTAGATAAACATATATATGGATATATTAGCACATATGTATGTATGCAAATATATAGAATGTTTTGAAATGAAATCGGATTATTTTCTCTAGTTTCTGATCAATCTGTGTAACTCAGTTTGTGTGTGTGTGTGTGTGTGCGTGCGTGTGTGTGCGTGCGCAGTTTTAATCTGTGTAAGAAGCTAACAGCAGCGGGGGGAGCAGCGAGCGGCGCCCCCTCCCTCAGGACACAGATGAAATGCTTCTTCACATTAGTAACGTCAGCACAGAGTGATTATCTTCTCTGAATAATTTATTCCTCCGCCCGACGTAATTTTCTTATCTCTCCCTTTTTGCCTCTTTTACTCGGCAGGAGACGGTAAATGGCCGTTAGTCTCCAGAAAAGCTATAGATCGCTGTTTCCATCAATCAATTAAAAAACACTTACCTCACACTCAACATGATTTATATCTTGTTAATAGAATTGTCTCACTATATCCCTTTATTATTATAGCCTTAATTCCATTAGCTGTTTGCTTAATGCTTTTGTTAAGGCTGACCTCCAGGAGCAGGCAGATACAGGGGGGGATTAGAACCATGGTGGCCAGAAGACGCAGCCTCTTTCTGGGAATCGTGGAGGTCAGGGACGCCCTCTCCTGATTGGCTCCCGTGATCCCGGAGACCCGGTGCCGCGGTCGTTCGCATCCGACCAATGAAGTGTGGTCCGATGGCGGCTCCTCATCTCGAGCCGGGATCTGATTGTTGTAGTTTATCGTCGTTTGGTCGTTTACCGTAAGAATGAACGGCTCGAGTCACATGACCTGTTCCAGACAAGTATTCACCTCCATCCTTCTGTCACACTCGCAGCTCCTCTCCACTAGAGGGCGCCGCGTCGCAGCGCTATGTTGTCACAGTAGGCCTAAGATTTCGAAGATACAAACGGTGACATCTAGTGGCGGTAATGTCATTGGCGGCCAGTCCATGCAGGACTTTGTCCTTGACACATGGCCTCATTTCACACACAACACACACACACACACACAGTGTAAAACAAAACAGTGTGTTTAAATAATCGATGTTGCCGTGACGCCGCCTCCATCAAACATTAAGTGCGTTGCATCGTATTTTAATAAATTAGTCCTGAATGAAAAGTGACAACGTGTCAGGCGTCACTAAACAGGAAGTAGATGAATTCAGATGCGCGAGGTCACGACCTCTGATCCTGAAGCTCGTCCAGGTCTGGAACAGACCAAGGTCACGGTGTTTACATTCACTGTAAATCCTGTACTACATCACCGTGCTCATGCGCAAAGCAAACTCATTTACATGTTTCGATCAAACATATCCGAGGTAAAGATCACACACGTCTGTACACACGTATACAGAGTTTATTCAACTTTATAAATTCACCACCGAAACAAGTAGAAAAGACGAGTCAGCTCCTGAAGCTGAAAAACGACAAACTGAGCGTCCTCGCTAAAGAGGCGGAGCTTAACTGTCTCTTCTTCAGTTTCCCGTTTTCTTTCTGCTCGGGCGCACAGAGGACGTCTCCGCGTCTGCGAGGACCCGACTCACATCTCACCATAATGAGACCGGTTAAGGTCCCGCGAGTTTCTAATGAATAACACTGTGCCGCAGAACAAACACACTGATATTGATCACGACATCAAGCTGCTCAGTGATTTAATAAAGCCGAAACTGGACACAGCTGCAGTCTGACTGTCCACCGCGGGGCGCTGTTCTGCTCTTCGCCACCCGCTACTGAAACAACCAGGGTCAGTCATGTGGAGACGTTCTGCAGGATTTACAAAAAACACATCTGGAATATATATATATATATATATATATATATATATATATATATATATGACTCACTCTAGTGGTCAAAAGTGGTACTGCAGGGCGAAGTATTTCTGCATTCCAATAACATCTAGATGTTTTAAGGAATAAAAAAACGATGCATCGCTCCTTTAAAAAGTGAGCGCTGTGCAGGCAGTGAGCTCTGCCGCCATTATCACATTACTGATGGAGCGTTACGTGGCGCGCAGCGGACAGAGCCTCCGATAATTCAGCCTAATTGAATGAAAGCTCTCAGGCCTGATCTCAGCGTGGAGATGGAGCATTAATTGACATTTGCTGAAGCCAAACAAAGGACAGTGGAGCCGTGACGCTCATTTAAAGCTTTTAATAACCAGAATAAATTGTTCCCCTCAATCTGTTATTGATCAGAGAATGAGTCCGATCAATGGAGGAGGAATAAAGAGAAACTGAGTCGAGTGTTTCCACGGATTTATGCCAATTTGTTTGAACAGGCAGTGTTTGATTAGAGGACTGGAGGCACACACGCACACACGCACACACACACACACACACACACACACACACACACACACACACACACACACACACACATGCATACACATGCATACATAGGCTCATCATGAAATCAAACCTAAACTTAACTTCACTACTTTTCTTAATGTCTAAATTGAATGATTCACATCATGAGGACACACCTTTTGTTCCTACAGTGTGGGTTACACACACACACACACACACACACACACACACACACACACACACACACACACACACACACACACTTGTGAAGAGGCTCTTATTGTGGCGGAGCCTCTCTCTCTGCTCTCAGTGATAGATAATAAGAAATCCTGCTCTCTGCTTTAAAGATGATGTGTGTGTGTGTGTGCGGTGAGGGGTTGTGGATGAGGGGTTAAACTGGCGAGAGCATGTTTGCTAAGCTGTTTGAGGAGCAGTCTCATATGGCGGCTGGCAGTGATGGGGTACGTGAGGAGGGATGGCGGCGGCGGGGGGGGGGGGGGGGGGCGGTGGCGGCGGCGGGCGGGGCCTTTCCATCTCAGTGCTCCACGGTGCAATGATGGAATGACCTGGACTTGATCTTTGAGGGCAACATGGCTGATGGCTCCTGCAGATTGATAAATTGATTCAAAACTATTACCATGGTAAAAAAGCAATAAGGTCATAAAAATTGCATCGGTCCGGCCGGCTAAGTAAATCCCAGGCATTTTTGGGAGCGGGGACGAGGGGGCGAGAGACACCGGGCATGAGGTGGAATGAGAGAGCGAGAAATGACTTTGAAGAGCTCATCATCTTCAATCTATTTTTCCTGCCGGGGCTCCATGCCGCTGCATAGAGGCACTTCATTACAGGGGAATAACTGTACACAGGCAGAGCCCCGCACGGCCTCCCCCGGGCCCCCCGGGGCCCCGCGGGGCTCCAGCTGGTTAATACCTCATCACTGGCTTCATTGAACGCTTTAATCTGCACTCCTGTGATCAATAGGAGCGCGCTGTAAATTAAAAGGGCCATTTCGTGTAATCAACCCTGTTAATGCTCATTCTGAAAACCATTATTTGTGGAAGGTATTTAGGAGAAAATTGCCACCGTGACAAGACACACACACACGCACACACACACACACACACACACACAATGCTGATAAAGATCAGTGTGGTCAGGGTTTGAAGAGCAGGACGAGCTGAGGATGAGGCAGATGGAGGATTTGGTTGTGAGGAAGAGCAGATGCAGGACCCGATGGGAGGAAAACACCCAGGCTGGAGGCTCCTCCCCCTTTAGCTCATGTTAGTTGTAAAATGTGTGAGACCCTGACATCTTTATGTTTTTGTTTACATGTGCGGCACACGATGGCGTCACTAACCCCGTCGCAGTGAGCCTGAGACGTAACGCAGCGTCGATTTCAACAGTGATGTGAATTTTGGCGCCACCTCTGGTCAGAATAGGTATTACATTTACTTTTGGTGACACTCGATTTTATTTCATTTTTGCAGAGACATTTTAAGACAATTGTGTTTCTCATTGGACAGTTTGAAATCAGTGATGATGATGATAATGATGATGATGATGATGAAGATGATGATGATGAGCGTTGACAGTGATGTGTTGAGCAGAGCGCGGCTGTTTGTGTTTGTGGGTGCGGTTCGATGGGTCAGAGGAGGGAAGACGGAGTCCAGAATGGAGTGAGACAGGCGTCTGTGGGGAGAGAGAATAGATCAGTTCGGAGGGAGAAGCAGGGGATGAGCCTTGTGCGCACACACACACACACACACACACACACACACACACACACACACACACACACACAGCGGGAGCGAAAATGAAATTTTCCAGGCCGCTATTTCTGCAGCAAATTCAATTACTGAAGGCACTTGTACAAAGAGCTGTGACTTCCCTGATGGTGAGATTGGAAAAGGCTAATGGCTGCAGACAGTGAATAACACAACATGGCTGCTGCCGCGGCGGCGGCGGTAGTGGCCGTGCGGGTGGGGTTGAGGGTGGGGTTGAGGGTGGGGGTGAGGGTGGGGGTGCGAGCACAGAAAACAATAAAAGCGATGCGGACAGGTGAGAGCGCCAGCGGGAGGCGGCGGGCGATGAAAGGTCACGGGGTCAGAAAAGTTCTCCGTCATTATCTGAGTGGAGATAAAGTGAGAGGAGATGACGCGGCGACCTGAGATTTACAAAACACACGAGTCATCGTCCATCACTTCCTGTCGCAACCACACACACCTGAGATGATAAATACGAGCTGAGACAGGCCAGGATATTAACCTCACACACACACACACACACACACACACACACACACACACACACACGCACACGCACACACATTGTTTATATCATCAGATACTAAATGAGTGATATATGTAAATGAAAGAATTTAGGATATAAAACAGCAGATGAGGAAGAATTGCACACATCATCAGAGCAGAGACTGGGCTTTCAGGGGGTGGAGCTAAATCAGAGTTTTGATACATTTGAGAAATGTATTTATATGTCGTCTGAAAAAGTTTCTGTCCGAAAAAATCGAACGGGGGACAAATATTTGAATCTGAATTTGATTTTTAAAGGTGCACTGTGTAGGAATTGGTGCCACCTCGTGGTGAAGTGTCACGTGTCAGAGAACCTGTGACAGCCTCATTCAAACTCTACAGATGTTTGTCCATTACGGGCTACTGTAAAAACATGGTGGTGCATCATGGCGCCCTCTGGTGGAGAGGAGCTGCTCCTCATGTAAATATCAAGAGCTCGAAATGTATATTCCCGCAATATGGAGAGAACCTGACACACTGCACCTTTAATTACAGACTTTAACATCCGCTCAGTGACCAGTGTGTGTTGTTAAATTAACCTTCAGAAACCCATTTCAAATTAATAACCTTTAATGACACAGATCAGATCTTTGAGATGTAATTCCCAGTTTCCCGTCGCCGTGGTGCCAGATCTCAGCTGAGGGTTGGGGGGGCGGAGGGGTGGAGGCGGGGCGGGGGGAGGGGGTGTGTAGGGGGGCGGAGCTCGTCGGGCTTGGCCGGCCTGTGGAAAATGAGTGTCCTGAGTGGTAATCCCACTCGCCTGCTCCTCATTCTCATTGTGTGCTTTTCCTTTAATTTCTCCTCTCTGTGCCACAAAGCCGCGGCTTTACCTGAGAGGAAGAGAGGGATCTAAAGTATTTGATTCCAATTCCAGACAAACCCTGAGGGGGACTTCATCAGTGCCGCCGGCGCCCGCACACACACGGCAAAGCTATTAAAGTTGTATCTTAAAAGGTCAATAACATCGTCTGTAATGACTCTGACTGTTTAATCCAAATATGTGTGTGTGTGTGTGTGTGTGTGTGTGTGAGACGTTGATAGACCTGAAGGATTCATCCTGTCAAAATATCTTACACTGACACATAATGAGAAACGCCACCTGTGTGTAAACTCAGTCTGTGTGTGTGTGTCTGTTTGTGTGTCTGTGTGTGTGTGTATGTGTGTGTTGTACATACATCAGTCAATCAATATACATTACTGTTGCTATGGTAACAGAGGAGTCAATGTGACATCATGTATGTAACCTGGTAACACTGACACTGATGGAGATGAAACTTTAAAGGTGCAGTGTGTAGGATTTAGTGACATCTTGTGGTAAAGTTGTGTTTTGTCTGCGGCGGTTTCAGTGTGACGTCTGAGTGAATGTGTGTGTTTGTTTTTCTTATTGTGTATCCGTCTGGCTTTGAGTTTTTGTGTGTGTGTGTGTGTGTGTATGCGCGCACACGTGTATGTGTGTGTGTGTCTCAATGTGTGTGAGTGTCTGATAGCATCTCTTGTGTGTCTCCTGAGCACCTAATGTAATATATGTGTGTGTGTGTGTGTGTGTGTGTGTGTGTGTGTGTGTGTGTGGGTGTGTGGCCTGAGGTTCCGGTGTCAGGCGACAGATCTCATCTACAATGTGAGACAATTTCCTCAGATGCTCGTCGGACACTTTGTCCCGTCAGTGGATCATAAATTGTTGGAGCAGGTTCCATCTTAACTAAAGGTGATTCACTCTCCCCCCGGGGTGAGAGGCGAACCCCTCCTTTTTTAATAATTTGTATGTTTGGTTGTTTGGTCGCTCCACGCCGCGCCCGCGCCGTCTCATCGCCGAGCCCATCAATCAGACGCCACCGCCGCAAACCCGCCGCCACAATATTACACGTTATTAAAGGGATGATGAGGAGGCAGTCAGGTGTGTGTTGGCTCAGGCCTCGCTTCTCATTTTCCCAGTGCACGGCCCCCGCCGCATAATCTACTGATCCGCACACACACACACACACACACACGCGCGCGCGTACACGCGCACACGCCGTCAACAAGTGTCCCCGCCTCCTCGGATGAAACACTGTTTACTGAGGAGCAGCCACAGGTTCCTCCACGACACAGCTAACAATTACATCACGATTAACAACATCAACAACTCATTGACATCAACAACAATATTTGACACTAACAACACGTGAACATGAAGTCATTCACATCGCCATGGCAACAGCAACAACCGTATTTAACGCCACTGACATGAAAACTTAAACTACGACATTCAACACTAATGACACGTGAACATCAAGAGCTCATTAACATCGTCATGGTAACATCAACAACAACAACAACAACAACAACAACAACAACAACAACATATATGATACGTTGCTTTTAACTTTATTCATCTTTTCCTGATTTGAATTTTAACAAAAAATATCATATTTTAGATCATGACCGAATAATTAAAAATTACAATTAAACTCAAATCCAATTTCAGTGGAGATAATCTTCACGGGGAAAAACAAGAAACTATTTTTATTTCATCATGTTTCAGATGAAGAGAATTTCTCTGATTGATTCTCGGGTAAAAAAAAAAAAAAAAAAAGGCTGCGGGAGCTTTAATTAAAATCCGACCTGGTTTCCTCTGGTTGTTCCGACAGCGGGACGAGGAATCGGAGCATCAGCGTCTGATAACGGCAGCGAGATCAACGCTGATCCACAAACGCGGGAAAAGATTTATGACGAATTTAACAAGGTTTTCAGTGAAAGCACCAAATGTTGGTTTGATTACTCAGCAGTGGAGAAATTAATGTCTGTGTTTAAATTAAAATAAAAGCTTATCAGCGAGGTATTTAAATAAGACAAACGATGACAGGACTTAAATAATGACTCTGTCTTTATGTTGGCCTTACATTAATATTACTTTTTATCTCCGTCCAGGATATTAATAATGGAATACTGCGGGAATTAATACTTTTGATCATTAGGAGTTCAGAGCCGTACGAGTGGGAGAGGTAAGCGCCGAGGTCGCCATTAATAACCATCATCAAACACCGTGATGGTTTGCTGATGATTGATCATGAATATTAAGAGCAGCAGCGTTGGTGTACACATCGCAGCTGACAGGAAGCTGCTGCTGCCGCTGCAGGAAGAGGCCACATATTTCATCCACGTCCTGAACGCTCAGACGCCGCCGCCGCCGCCCCCCGCTGCGCCAGCTGGTCCTCGAAAACGATTTAGAAATAAGGCCTTAGCTGGTCTTAACATTTCTCGCTAACATTCACATCTTCAAAAATTCAGAATTGTATATTTTGAGGGCACAGTCCGTAGGATTTTGGCGTGAGTTGTGTTTTTGCTGACTCGGCAGCCTTGATGTCAGTAAACACATTCTGGAAGTTGCAGTTGAGGCTGTTGTGGAAAACATCCGGGTGTTTACCTGTTGTCCATGTAAACAGATGTTTACAGGTATTTACAGGTGCATACAGGTGCTTACAGGTGTTTGTTTACAGTTATTTCGAGGTGTATACAGGTGTTTACAGATGTGTACAGGTGTGTACAGGTGTGTACAGGTGTTTGTTTACAGTTATTTTAAGGTGTATACAGATGTTTACAGGTGTTCACAGATGTGCACAGGTGTTTACAGGTGTTTGTTTACAGTTATTTCGAGGTGTAGACTGATGTTTACGAGTGTTTAAAGGCGGTAGCAGATGTTTACAGGTGTTGAGAGGATTCCAGTCGTATATTTCAGGGTTTTGGAGAAATAGAGTGAGAAATAAATTCCAGTGAAGTTTGCTGGTGAAACGTGTGAAAGGTGGGAGGGGCCTCAAAGATGTTGAAGGGGGGTCCTGGACTCAGAGTTTGGGGCCCCCTGCTGTGTGTGTGTGTGTGTGTGTTTCAGACTCAGATGTGTAAAGTCGTGAACCGTCACATCTCTCTCTCTCTCTCTCTCTCTCGCTCTCTCTCTCTCTCTCTCTCTCTGTGGTGAAACCTGCGAGCTGAGCCCCGCAGATTTATTTCCCAGCAGCAGCCCGGGGGGGCGGGGCCACGCTGTTACCATGACCCCATACATCACGCCTGCTGTGAGCACATATTAAGTGCTTCTCTCATCCCCTCCCCGCCCATTAAAAGTAAATAATCGGCAGAGAATGAGGCATTTGTTAGGGAGCGGTGTGATTCTTCACAGGTGACAGGTATCTGTTTGTACAGAGCGAGGAGGACGAGGGGGCGGCGGCCATGAATGATGATGTGAGACCACTTCCTGTTATTAAAGGGTGGCTCAGACCTCGGCGTCTGAATAAAAGTCTCACGGTTTCCTCTGAATTAAAAAAAGCGGATAAAAAGGTAAAACGCACAACGCTCACTTCATTAACACAAATTTGTTAACGAGCGCAGAGAGGAAGTGGTCGGTAATGAAGTGGCGCCGTCGCGTGAGAATAAATTAAAACCATGCGGCCGCCATGCTTCTCACGCTGCTGCATATTTATGAGGCGGAGCCGGTTTCCATGGTTTCACATAAATCATGTAAATAGATGAAGTGAGGCTTTTGTTTTATTACACAGGATCATGTCATGTTCCATGTCTGAGGTGTCACAGCGGCGAGGCAGAGGCCGACGTGATGGCGGTTATTTATGACCACTTCCTGTCAGCCCATACACAGCTGTGTGTGTGTGTGTGTGTGTGTGTGTGTGTGTGTGTGATATTGATGGTACAATCTGTCTAACATGTCCACTTGGCTCGACTCACTAAGAGCAGATGATTTGATGTTTAATCATTTTCCTTCCTGACAAAATCAAATCTGTCGTAAACTTATCACCCATTAGAAAATGAAGTCATGTGTGTATTTGATTGTTGTTGAGCAGAATTGAACAAACACTCAGGTTGAAGAACAAAGAAGAATCAAAAAACCACACCCACGCGAAGCTAAGATGCTAACAGTATCGTTAGCGCTTGGCGTATGTCAGTGTGTTAAAGAACTGACATAATAGTTAATAACTCAATGATTTATCTGTATGTTTGTATGGACATAGTTGACCACTAATGAATTGATCTCTATAATCCTCTTACAGCTGTAACGTATGAATTATAAATGTCTTGTTTGTGTATAAATAGTTGATAAGCAGTTAATTGATCTCTATAATCCTATTACAGGTGTGATGAATCTTTCAGCCTCCTCTGATTCTCCGGATAAATAATAGATGTGACTCTGAGTCCTGGGAGGAAGCTCTGCGCCGTTAAATGATGTGAGGCCGGATGAAAAGCACACAATGAGGCGGGAGGAGGGTTCAACGCCCAGCAAATGAAAAGCTCCCGCCATTCGCGTCCTCGCCGCCGGTGTCAGGAACTTTTAAACGCCACGCGCTGCCTTCGGAAACCCGCCCTAAAGCGCCGGCCCGCCGAGTGCCGGCCCCCTGACCCGCCGCCGCTCCCGGAACATGATTGCTTTTGTTCTGTCCCGAATATTTAAATGGCGGCGCATGAAAGGCGCGGAGTGCGGGTCGTAACACGCCGATTCTTCCAAACTGGTACAGATGCCGCGAGCGGGCGGGGTCACAGCGCGGCGGTTAACAAAGCGCCGGGCGCTTCAAACGATCCAGACTCCACATTCACTGCAATTTAGCTTGAGTAATAGATGAGGGTCACGCCGGGTCACTTTCAATTTCCACTTCCAGCAGAGAAAAATGAAAACAACTCATTTGCACAAATCTGAATAATTCAGTCTCTCCAATGGCGGCGATGGAAACACGCGGCATAAAGGGGAGGGGGGGGTGGGGGGGGGGGGCGGCGGTAATGACGGGCGGCCCCTCGCTCGTCCTCCTGTATAAAGGCTAATGATGAATCTGACGGAGGATATGAATCCAGATGTAAGAATAAAGCCTCTCTGTGTGTGGGCCGCCGCGCTCGGGAGGCCGCGCCTCCTCTGGTGAGCGTTTAAACGTATCATAAATGTATTAAGATTGCAGCGGGCCATGAAACAGCTGTAGACAATTAATCTTCTGCAAATCTTATCCCAGGAATTGGTTTCTGCAAAGTAACATCTGCTGCGAGCGGCGATTATTCATGGGCGACACTCAGCCGCCGCCGCCGCCGCCGCCGTCGCCGCCGCCGCCGTCGCCGCCGCCTCGCTTTTATGCATCATGCACAATCATCGCCAATGAAGTCAAAATTTATAGTTTTCCCCGTTCAGTAAAAATAACATTCAGCAGCATTAAAACATCATCCATCAACATTGTCCAGGGGCCCGGGGCCCGGGGCCGTCCCAGCCAGAGAAATTAAAAAGTATTCATTTTCAGAGAAGTTGCTGAGTGTCGCCGCCGCTCCGCTGAGCCCGTGTTTTTTTCTTTTTTCTTTTTTTTTTTTCGTGGCGGCTGAGGATGAAATTGGAGATGCGGGCTCGTGGCTGCCAGCGCTGCTTTTCGCTCGGCTCGGTGGAAGAGCAGAGATGAACCTGGTTTCCCTGGAGACGCTGATCACACAGGGCGGCCATGATGGATGACAGACGACATGGACTTGCCAAATATGAAGTTGGAATAAAATCAAAAGCGGCGTAATTTTCTTTGAAGGTGGTTTGTGTGATGAGATGTGTCACGGTTTGATGGCGAGGAAACTGACGACACACAACATGTCGACGCCCGCTAACGTTTGTACGACCAGAGAGAGAGAGAGAGAGATACGAACAGAGAGAGAGAGAGAGAGAGAGAGAGAGAGAGCAATCCCCTGTTTTCTTTTCCCTCGCTGGGTTGAAAGTCCTGACATTCCTCACCAGTGGGGGCGCTCTTTTTAACAAGGGTCTGGTTCGTCAATGGGCGGGGCACTTACCACATCAGCTGATAACCAATCACAAGAGACGAGAAGTGACAATTTCTCTCATTATTTCTAATAAACAAACTAAACATTTTCATTTGACTTGTCTTTTGACGTCATAGAAAATTCTCGGTTTATTATTGTTTGAGCTGAAGTTTAATTATTCGTCTTTTCTGTGTTTTTTACAGGTTCCTCTGGCGCGGATGGGAGGCAGGAAGTGAAAGTTCATCATCCTCATCCACTGTGAGTCAACATTAGTATTTTATTGTTTGAGTCATGCATTTGTTTGTTCATTTGTTTGTTTACATGTTCATTTAGACAATTTAGCAATATGTGTTCTGCACACGTTTGACTGTAAAATCTCCATCAGAGTCCTTTCAGGCCTCGTGGCAGTAGTTGCAGTACCACCGTTTGGCCACTATGTTTTTTTGTTGCTTCAAAACTTCATAGTCGACACATCTCTGGCAGATGTCATTGACATTATTGTGCCACGTAAACATATAGATACAGAATCTCCAGATGGAAGTTAAAGTTGTGGAACCAACAACAAATATACAATAGATGTAAAAAGTGTGAGATCGTACTTTGAAGTAGGATCATAAAGTCATGTACAGGAAGTAGAGTAGTAGTTGTTGCTCCTCTGTAGGACTGACACCAGGATAAGCGGAGTATATGAGAATGGGCGGAGCCTAGATTGATAGAGATCATCGTCTTCATTCCCCAACTGTTGTTCTCTCACAGATGGTAAAATCATTTACAATAGATTCTGAGCTGGAGTTCAGCCAAACGCCATCGGAGCGCCGGAGCGCCGGAGCCGCCGGAGCGCCCGTCTCGTCATCAGTAACTCTGTGGTTTCGTGTCTAAACGAGGAAAAGTACGAAAATATGTATTTTTAAAAAATCTTGGGAATCAATCCTCATAGATGTTTCCAGTAGTTATTTAGAAAAATAATTAAAGTGATCTGTCACCAGGGGGAGCCGTGGAGACGATTAAAGCAAATGATTCAACACACACACTAAAAACGAGGTGAAATCAAAGATGGAACCAGATTCAAGTGTAAGGTTTGAGAGCAGGTGTAAACATCTGGGTGGAGGAGGTAAAACATCTGGATAGAACAGGTGTAAACATCTGGGTGGAGGAGGTAAAACATCTGGATAGAACAGGTGTAAACATCTGGGTGGAGGAGGTAAAACATCTGGATAGAACAGGTGTAAACATCTGGGTGCAGCAGGTGTAAACACCTGGATGGAGGAGGTGTAAACATCTGGGTGCAGCAGGTATAAACACCTGGATGGAGCAGGTAAAACATCGGGATGGTGGCGGCCATGTTTAAACGTGGAATTGGAGAAGAATGGACGATTACACTTACCTACAAAACCAAATGTCATCATTACATATGAATGACGCACATTTATCGAATGATTGATTTGATGAGGTCATGGAGGGGGGGTGTTGGGGGGGTGT